>CACKRE030000012.1:55291-69106 GCA_902602495.3 Ectocarpus sp. CCAP 1310/34 | reverse complement strand
TACCTACGGGGGTGTGATAATAATGTCGCCCGAGTGATGCAGTGCGCTCCAAGGAGACACCCATCTACAAAGGGCGTGAAGGGGTGTAAAACAGGTGTGATAGCTAGGGTGGCTCACACCACTCCANCCGGCCTGCCGGGGGTGTGATAATGTCGCCCGTGTGGTTGCAGTGCGCTCACAGGACCCTACCTACGGGGGTGTGATAATAATGTCGCCCGAGTGATGCAGTGCGCTCCAAGGAGACACCCATCTACAAAGGGCGTGAAGGGGTGTAAAACAGGTGTGATAGCTAGGGTGGCTCACACCACTCCATCACGTACATGCTTTTCCCACGTGCATTTTCGCAGTACCCTTTGGAAATTCTTCGCATACGTACACAACGAAGACGTAGCACCGATGCCTCAAAGCGGTTGTTCCGGTGTTGTGTGCGACCAAACGACAGCACACAGGTACCTGGACGACGCAACCACTCGCAAGACTTGCGTTCACCACTCAAGCTGGAACCACATAGGACGCAAGCAAGTGCCAGCTACATATCAACCAAAGCTAGAAACCAAGAGGACAAGCGACTAGTCTACCGAAATATATGAAACACAGGACAAATTGGCTCTAATAGCAGCTTTGGTTGACTTGACCATGGCATGCAACCACGGTAGGTAGATACCAGACAAGACACCCAGTCTATGCAAACAATGTCCGCCCCCGGCAAGTCTGCCATGGCCTCGACCTCCGAGTCATCGTTGCCTTCGCCATCTTCCAAGCTGTCATCGTCGTCGATTTCCAACACTTCCAACAAGTCGGCCATCGTCTCCCCCTCCTCCGATGGGTCAGCCTCCTCTACGCCGGCAGCGGCCGCGTCGCCGTCTGCACGAAGTGGTTTCCCTTGGGCGTCGGAGTTGAGCTCCTTGTTGGCCCACGCCTCGTCCTCAGATCCATCGAAGGCAAGGGTCATGCCAGCCTTCCTCCAGCTCGAACGAATGCTCTCAGGGTCCACTTCATCCCACGCTTTCTTCACCCACTGCGCGAGCAATCCCCTCGATGGGGGATCCGGGTAGCCGCGGTCGTTGCGCACGGCGTCGGTGGAGGCCATGGGGTTGTCGTACAGCCTGGACATGTTGGAATTGAACAGCTTGTTGATAAGTCCATCGCAAGGCTGGATCTTGGGCGTTAGGCCTCCGGGGACGAAAAACAGCGTCGTGTTGGACTTATCCATCGCTTCCTTGCACAGGGCTGTCTTGTGCACGGTGTAATCGGCCCACGATAGCAGCGTGTCCGGCTGACGGTAGTTGCCCAGGACCCCATCGCGACCCGGGCGCCGGTTCCACACTTGGGGGAGCCAAACATCCCTGAAGACGCGCTGCGTGTGCCACGCATTGTCGTCCACGGCGTACACAACGCTCTGAGGGTATGCTATCCCCTTCTTGTCGTTGCCCACCTTGAACTCTCGTTCGATGCTGTTGGCAGTGGGGGTTTTACCCGGCGCCGTAGGCTTACCCTTAAAGATGAGCGGCGGCGGGAGTTTGCCGCCCTTCATGTTTGCGGCAAGCACGGCAGTGATCCGCAACTTTTCCTTTCCACCGGTTTTGATGGCCACCTCTTTCTGACCGGTGTGCTGCGAACGACAAAAATAAAAAGCAAAAAGCAATAGAGAAAGCAGAGGCGACGAAAAAAGTCGATTTTGTGGATGAGAATGACAGCTGTTCACGCACAAAGTGACGTATAGGTTTTGCAGTACAGTGATGATGGAAGCGAGTGGTAAGCACAATACCAACGTCGTCTGGCCTTACTGGCTGGACACTGGAGTAGGTATGCGGCAAGAAATATGGCATAACAATGCCCACTGTTTGTACGGAATGCGAAGAAACGATCAGACAGGCACATGATTCAAAGCAACACTATTTGAACTCACCGCCACGGTCGACGTGCCAGCGGGCTCCATCCACACAGCAGTTTCATCCATGCTGTAGCTCTGCTCCTCCTTGAACAACAGAGGTGGCTTCGAAGGCGCACTGCTCGTTGCACCGTCGATTCCTCCGTGACGAAGCGCCCTCCATTCCTTGACGGCTTTCATGGTAATCGCAGGCCACCCGGAAGGGAGTTTCTGGCCTTGCCTGGTAACCGCCCGTAATGACACCCGGTTCTTCCCAAGGAACCTCCTGCACCAGTGAATCTGCTTGCTGCGGTACTTTCTACTGCCCTCCAGGTCGTTCGTTGCAGGCCTCGGGCCGAACCAAAGCTCCCCGGGCTTTGCATGGTCGCGTACTTAATGGCGTTTACTTTGAATTCCAAATCGTACCGCTTGCGTTTCGGGCCACCACCAAACTTAATGGGGAAGTTTGGTGGCTCCAATTCCAACGGCTCTCTTTTCCTCTTGCCCTTGCCCTTGCCCTCGGCCGGCGTGCCGTCGAGATGCCCACCGAAACCATCTGTCCACTCCTCTGACTCTCCAGGAAACATGGTGTCGCCGACGGGCGCCGCTGCGGCTGCTGTCGTCAGTGCTTCAGGCAGGTGCACGTTCCTGAAAAGCGCATGAGTTCGAGGAAGCAACAAAGCATATAGCATACGTGTCATTAAGTGCAGTGTCTGTAACAATGCGCTCGCTCCAACGACCATCAGACAAACGCACCAAAAATATAAACATTTCGCCTGCACACCATGATATTTTTGAACTACATGAAACAATAATGTGAACATGCCGAAATACAGTGAGGCGAGCGCGACGACACGACGTTAAAATCACATGCTTTTTTCGATCTGGTGATCGATCAGGCAATCAGGCGTGGCATGTTCTTTGGTTTGCTTGAGCCATGAGAATCCTCACAAACACCCATGTGCTGCAAACTGCAAGACGCTCTGCGCACACCTTATTTTGATGTAGACGTCGCCAGATTTCGCATGCCTGCCGCAAAACTCCGGCATATCCTTCCCTGGCTCAGCCCACAAGGGCTTGTTGGTGCACGATGGTTCTCCGCAGCGCGGTGCTGCTGCAGGGTTCTCAGCAGGCTGTCTTTTCGGGTGTGGGTGTGGGTGCTGCGGGATTCTCAGCAGTGGGTTCTGCTTCGCGGGTTTCAGCGGCACCCGCGGTGGCAGGCGTAGCCGGTGCTGTGGGAGTCTCAGTAGCAGTAGATTATGTTGAGCGGGCCTCAGCAGTACGTGCGGTGTCATGTGCGGCTTCTAAGGGAGTCGTCCGAGCAGCCCCACGTTCTCCCGGGGGGGGTTGGCAGAAAGACGCTATGGAGCGTGGGGCCGCCGCTGGAGTCTTGCCCACTGCAGTCTGAGCCGCGGGGGCTTTCAGCCGGGTTGTTAACTGCACCACCCTCCACGACACTGTCCGCCTCCATGGCTCTTGCGAGCAGATGGTGTGGTTGTGATCTCTTTCCTCACGTTGCCACACCGTGTGATACGCGGGGGCTCCGTCGATTTAATGCGGCCCGACTTCAGGGGGTGTGGTATCTTGTGTCACCGTGTGATAAAATGACGTTTTTGGGGGGGCTGAAAAAAATACCACACGGGTGTGGTATTGTGTGCGTTTTCTGAGTGGGTGTGGTATCTAATGAAAGTGTGATATCTTATGCAACCTACGGTAGTTTTTGGTTTCGAGAGCAAAGCACTTTTATTGCCAACGTTCGTTGTTTGCCTTGGGTGAAGTCTCGCGAGGTTGAATTCNAGCGTGGGGCCGCCGCTGGAGTCTTGCCCACTGCAGTCTGAGCCGCGGGGGCTTTCAGCCGGGTTGTTAACTGCACCACCCTCCACGACACTGTCCGCCTCCATGGCTCTTGCGAGCAGATGGTGTGGTTGTGATCTCTTTCCTCACGTTGCCACACCGTGTGATACGCGGGGGCTCCGTCGATTTAATGCGGCCCGACTTCAGGGGGTGTGGTATCTTGTGTCACCGTGTGATAAAATGACGTTTTTGGGGGGGCTGAAAAAAATACCACACGGGTGTGGTATTGTGTGCGTTTTCTGAGTGGGTGTGGTATCTAATGAAAGTGTGATATCTTATGCAACCTACGGTAGTTTTTGGTTTCGAGAGCAAAGCACTTTTATTGCCAACGTTCGTTGTTTGCCTTGGGTGAAGTCTCGCGAGGTTGAATTCGGCGTTTGTGTTGTGTTGTGCCTCGTTTCGACCTTTTGGGAGGCGCGGTGTCCGCTTTGTCGCTGTGCTTTCCCGACATTTTTGGTCTGTGTTTCTGCGTAACCTACATTTTCCTAGTGTCGTTTTACAACCTTCGATATTTCTCAGGTGCGGTAGCGAGATCTTGGGCAAGATATTCACGTGGAGGACAACGCCTAAAAAATACATTAAAGCAAATAATTAAGCCCACATCAACACCAGCGCACTACTGAGCGGTCGCCCCGGTGGTCTAGTGGTATCCTCGTAATCCATCCGCCTGTCGCAGAGGTCACGAGTTCGAATCCCCATGGGGTGAAAAAATTACGAAATTTGCGGGTGAAAGCGAAATATAGCTTAAAAGCTCTCGTGAGTACCAAAACTTCGACGTTAGCACCGTTGACGAGGGAAAGGGACGGCTGGACCCTTCTCGCGATAAAAATAAAATTCAGCACGCACCGCAGGAGGCAGGTGGGGCATGAAAAGAAATAAAAAGAAAACAAAAAGCCTGGTGTTTACCCCCTCCTGTGTGACCCTGGATGGTTGTAGTTGTACGAAGAAATACATTAAAAGTGTAGTGANTCAGCACGCACCGCAGGAGGCAGGTGGGGCATGAAAAGAAATAAAAAGAAAACAAAAAGCCTGGTGTTTACCCCCTCCTGTGTGACCCTGGATGGTTGTAGTTGTACGAAGAAATACATTAAAAGTGTAGTGATCTACATACGCTGAAAAGTGTAGTACACGTCTCACCACGAAAGATGGGGGGACTGTCGCCATAATAAATAGGACGAAAACACACACACACACACCACACTGCCGTCGTGTACATGTACGATGCATAAATCGTAGAACACCATCGCTTTCAGCGTTTTGGTGGTACTGTACGGGGAAATTCAAACGATGATATGCAAGTATGTATTGCACCACAATAGCAGCAGTGGTTGCGACCTTCAAATCACCTTGTGTCGTAGGTTTCAAACAACACCTCTTGTGGTCGCCTTTCTGCTGCGAATGCGCACCTTTTGACATATGTTTCGCCTTCATTGGCCCCGGGGATGGTGCCTTAGTGGCCCCGGAATTTTTAAGACACTTCCCCGCGTTAAAGACACTTTTTGGGGGGGGGGAAACGTGGTGTGTCTTTAAAGCGGGGTCGACTGTAATGCCAGTTGGAGCTAAGAACAAAAGCATCTGTTTAAAGGCGGATGCATTCTGAATCTTATGCATATGTGGAATGTGGCCTTCACAGGGAACATGGCGCAGTGTCGTCTGACAACTTTGTTGATGACAGGAGTACAAGTGCTGTAACCATTGTTGTTGCACATACACAAGGAGGACCAAGATACGATCCGAACGGAGCATCTTACTGATGGTTGATCAGCAAGAGACCCGACTATGGATGTGTCCCTCTTGGCGCCGCCTGTGGAGCTTGGGAATCCGAGACCCTCGGGCTTGGTCTCCCTCGCCCCTTCGGCGGGGCACTCTCTCTTTCGTCTCTCTCTTCTGAGACCCTCTCCTCTCTCAATCTCAACGAAGAGAACTGCCAGCACTTAGTAGTGGGTAAAAACTACTGCGACCTGGGCCTGCCCCCAACGAGGGAAGCCTGTGTCCTTAACTTGCTGTTTTTAGAAAGTACTTCGCTGCTGTTTTTTGGCGACTTGAATATAGACTACAGTATGTACAGCTGTAGACTGTTGTACATGTACACACGCACCACAATTTTTTTTTCGAAATGTTTTTAATTTCAACAGTCGGAGATGTGCAGAAGATTTGAGTGTGGCTGTTTCCCGCTCATTGTACAAGGGACACTAGGCACTGTGTCCCCCTTTGTGAATGGTTACGAGGGCAGTTTGTTGCCTTGGTATCCATCGTTTTTCACCTGGTGGTGGGTGATCAAAAATGTTTTGATGTTTTTTAGGTTTTATTTTGCACGTTATATATATCCCTTCCTTCCGGCTTCCGGAGAGAATTCTAACAAAACCATTGAGTTCCATTCAACCATCCTCATGTCTCTAATAGTACGTTCAAATCAATCCTCACATCCTGATTGATACCACAGTGGCTACCTGCGTTGATACCAACATCGTTGGTTATCTGTACTTCCATCGACAAAACACGTCCTATCGTGTTGCTCCTACCTCTACTCTTATTCTTACCGGTAAACTTCATGAATCACCCCCCATGACGAATGCGGTACCAAATGTTGTGCTCAACACCATACCAAAACTGTACTCTGACATCTGAACTAAAGGAATTCGGAATGTATACAGGTGTTTTCCTAAAGAAAGCTTGACGAAAATTGTGTAACTTAGTAATTAAAAAATCCTCCTTATGATGATGTATCAACATGTCCCTCATCAGCTTTGCTGCAGCTAGCTGAAAATATTCAACNACACCATACCAAAACTGTACTCTGACATCTGAACTAAAGGAATTCGGAATGTATACAGGTGTTTTCCTAAAGAAAGCTTGACGAAAATTGTGTAACTTAGTAATTAAAAAATCCTCCTTATGATGATGTATCAACATGTCCCTCATCAGCTTTGCTGCAGCTAGCTGAAAATATTCAACGCGGGTGCAACGGACGGCAAATCTGCATAACTGACTATGCAATACGGCATACTTTGAGCGGTGACTTATTGTAGTCTCAATGTGGGAAAACCTACGATACGACTTCAAAGAGCTCATAGTATTTCGTTCATCATACATGCGTGCCTGAGAATCTGTCATGACTTGGACTATTTCCATGTCTAAAAAGTGCGCGCTGTCCTACTTGTTCTTGGTTCAACTCAATACTGGTAGGAATGAAATGTCCATCTTCATCACTAATCAGTTTGTCGTACATTCCTCCTAACGTGTCGCTCATGCCCAGGTCTGCCGGATCATATAGAGTACTACCGCTATTTATGATATCCCCAAATCTTAAACCATTGGCTTGTGAAGCCAGAGCGACAGTGATGATGTCATCAATGTATCGCTTCGTTCTTACGCCGCATTATTCGATGAACACTCGAGGGTACATAGACTCACGACGACTGTCACCACAAGATTGCGCAGCAGCTTCGAACTCTGTGAGCATCTCTTTGTAAAACCTTAGCTCGTGCATGTAAGCAAATACATTAGCAAAATCAGGTGCAGGTGAGGATCCCATAAATATACCACAAGATTGGCGGTACATATTAGGTCCAAACTGAACGTACTCCTTGGGATCTGGAAAAATTATTTAGAGGCAGGTAGATGTTCATCTTCCAGAAATTTTAATTGCCGTGTGGTGATGGCTTCCTTCATTTCTTCAAATGTGCCCCCAGTCATTTTTTCGTATCCCTCCCCATTAACTTCCGTTTCCGCTAGTCTAATATAACAAGCCTTACACATAACACAAATACAACTTGCAGCCTTATCCACTCTAGTAAACACTACTTGTTTCTGAAGTACTTTGAACGCTTTCTGAGCCTCTCGGAAGTCGATATGGCCCGTGTGCGGCAGATAGTCCGGGCCTTCTACGGCGGAGTCTAGTTGCTCAGCAATTCTATCCAAAACTGTCCAAAATCATTCCTGAGTTTCTGGATATTTCGTCCCTACTTCGTGGCACAACTCAGTCACTAGACAAGCTCTGAAAGTGCATATTCTGTGTTATCGAAAAGTGTCAGATTGACTTCCTCCCCGTCCTCCGCAAACAGCTGTGGGGCATACTCAAATCGAAAACCAGCTGCAAGTTCAAAACTGCTGTCGCATTCTCATTTTGCAAGCAAGTCATATCCGTGGTGACGACTACGCGAGATCCATCCTTCATTTTAACCGCATACTTCGTCCAATGAACATCAGTACAAATGCAAGAGCTTGTGCGTGCAATCTCCCTTCCTACTCGAGTTTCGTTTCTAGTACATTTGTTAGTACATTTGTTATCCCGTGGGGTGTAGACAGTGGCGGGCGCTCTCAGCCAGCAAGCTACATGCTGTATGCATACAAATGCTGATGCTTTCGAGTACTTGCTATCCGTATTTATGCATACCTTCTCCGATCTTCATACTCGTCCTCCTCTTCTCTCTCATGCTGACCAAAGGGCTCCACTGCTCCCCCGGCGTCAGAAGTTACGTGTAGCTTGATCTCTCCATCCGTACTGTCAGAAGGGACTGACCGCCGCCTGCCATCAAAGTTTGGCATGCGTTGTGTCATGGCTACAGTCTCTCCACCCAGCACCACGAGAAAGCAGATGAAGCGTTTGCGCGTTACACCCCCAGGGACAGCGCATTAATATGTCGGTTCCTGTTCGCTGCATGCAAGAGCGAGATGTACCGTATATGACACAAGATAACACACCCCCTTGACCAATTTTCGAAGCTCGATTTCTCGACTGCAGGAACAGTCACAGCGCCGATAACGGCGGCGTTGAAACCGTCTCGTAGAGAGCTTTTCGAAAATGTATCGTCTCGTTTATGCATCCTCTTCGTCGTGGAGTAATCGAGCTTTGAAAATCGGTCCAAGGGGTGTGTTATCTTGTGTCATATACGGTATAACAGTAGTCCATTGAGAGGAAGGGGCCTTTCGCCCTTCGTGCTTGCGCCTTTGATCCAAGCATGTGATGCCAAATTTTATGGCCAAGAACCGGCCCTCCTTTTTTTAAGCTAAAAAGAAGTCTAGGCATCGCGTAGATACATGTATTGTATCCAAATCTCCAAATCTCCAAAGGTTTTGCCGACCTTACGAGTCGTCGAATGCGATGGTTGGTACATAGGATCCGTTCATACGTACCATATGCCGTGTGCGTACCAGGCAAGCATCGGTTTTGAACCTACACGCCGACACCATCTCGCTGTGTACTGCTGTGTACTGCTGTACTGCCGTGAAACCCACAATCTCGGTTGGTGTTTTTTTCCGTTCGTCGTGTATGCCGAACAGCTGCCGGGATACTGATACTGCTGCTTCAGAGTATGTAATGTGAGGGGTCTCATGCAAGCTGTGTTGCCCCGCCGTTCTGTGCCCTCGGTGCTACGTGCTACGAAAGGAGGGCGAAACAAGAACTAAAAGAAGAAAAAGATACGTAGGGCTCTTTGTAGGCTGAACCCAGGAAGAGACGCGTGTTTCGCGTACATGGGCGATGCATTGATACGCCGCACAATCACCGGCGGCAATGCCGGAACGTTTGCGGACCGATGGGTGGCGTCTGTCTGTGTGTGTGTGTGTGTGATAGCATGTGCTGTGGTGTTTGTTTGGCAAGCTGAGAAGAGAAGGAAAAGAGGCAAGGGCAGTTCATGCAGGAGGACTCGCTTTGTAACGGAGGATATTTTTTTTCTTGCTGGTCCTTTTGGCCGGGGGCGACTCCCTGGGCTCCAAAGCATACGTTTTCCAGGAGGATAGCCGAGCTTCCACCTCTGAGCACACTCTGGGCTGGCCGCCCCGTGCTCACGCGGTAGATGTGTTTTGCAGGCGGGAAGTGGGATACTTCATCGAAGCTCTCGAGCCTTTCGGTAGCCGTCCTCTGACCCTTTTCGGTAGCAGATTCGCTTCATTCTATATATGAATTGCGAACAACATTCGTGAGTGGAGACACCGGGTAAAGAGTTAAGAATAATCACCCACCCGTGCGTCAGGAGGGAGGCGGTACTCGATAGATATTATAGCATATGCATACATGCATCGAGAATTTGGTACAGATTACACATAGCTTGCACATATCCCATCGGCGCTACAGCAGTACCTTGGTAGTGCTTTTGCCAGTCGGCACCGCAGCACTTGCAATAGAGGTAGGCGTACCGCATTAAAGGCCCGCATCATACTTGTAATCATGCTGCGAATAACGAGGCTTCCTGATGTTTCTTTGCATACATGCTCCCGTTCGCTGACAAAACATCATGCACTCTTGTGCTTTGTGTTGGACCGACTTCCGTATGCAGAAATCCGCTTGTGAATCGAAGTCGTGGTCGTCGGGATATCTACAGTTTCCCGGAGAGAGAGCCTCGAGAGAAGGCCTGGAACTTTCTTCCTTTTCTTTTTCTTTGTTTTTCCGGGCGCTACCAATAAAAAATCGCCCAGCAGCGGTATCTCTTTTGCAGGATGCAGTATAGCATGCAGTCACACCGCTGCCCCCCCACCCTTTCGTGACCCTTATGAACCGTCCGCCCTCCGAACGTTCTGCCCCCTGCCCCCCGACCTCTCCAAACCTCCTTCTGCTATCCGCTGTCCTCCCTTAAGGTCTCGCCGTGCCGCCCACCGGAAGCGCAATCAATCCACCGGGCAGCAGCCAACCTCAGCGCAATCAATTCCAAGCTATGTACGGCGGCAGCGGCGGCGGCGGCCGCGGCGGCGGCGGGGTTGGCGGGTTGCTGGGGTTCAATTTCGCCGCGCACCTCACCTCAAGGATGGGCTGGGGGCTGCCAGCGGTAGCAGCAGCAGGAGGAGCAGGAGGAGGAGGAGGAGGAGGGCCGATGCAAGAGCAGCCGCCGCTGCCGCAGCAGCAGCAGCAGCATCAACAACAAGGGTACCCACAACCGTTCTTGGGGGTGGGCATGGGGACAGGGGTGTCGCCACATCAACCAACGCAACCACAGGTGGTGACAACTTTGGGTAGGTATATCGACTTTTCCATCTGTCGATGTGTCGATATCGGCAACTTGTTTCCCTCGCCCTCCGGCTCGTGCGTGTCTTGCGGACACGAGAACAACGGCAGAACTACGCACACCTGGACATAACGGTGTATGTGGTGTAGCGTCAACAGCATTTTATTCCAGTCTCTTTTTATTGCTTCATGTGGGTGGCATGAATTTGGTGCGCACGTGCGGAGAGAGAGCCTCGAAGGTGCCACAAGTATGTATCGCGTCGGGTGTGTGTCGCTGGCACATGTCATCGCCACGGCACACCTACGACGCCTCCGGTACTTCTTAGTCGCGCGGTGGCTCTCCCGGCCGATAACATGATAGAGAACCGAACCGAAATCCCCCGTGAATGTCAAAACAATCAACTCAGCAACACGTACATAATACAACAACCATGATAAATCGCAGGCGCTTTTCTCGCCAGCTACGATGGCGGCGGCAACGGGGCTAGGGATACCCCAGAACCAAATACACGGCGCAGCGCCGACCGGAGCCGGGGGAGTTGGCGGCGGCGGTGCAAATAGCGGAGGCGTCTATACGCCAGGGTTGGTACCAGGGGGGATGGGGTTCATGCCGGCCACAGCAGCAGCAGTGGCGGCGGCGGCGGCGGCGGTTTCCCCTGACCCGGTCTCCGACACGTTGTTACCACTAGCACCGTCGTCAGCGGTGACGGGCGGGGCGGGGGGAATGGTGGCGCCTGGTGTGGGGCGGGAGGCCGGGGACGGAGGGGCAGCGGGGATGACGAGAGGCCTGGCGGCGGCGGCTGCTGCCGAAGGCAAGCAGCAATGGAGGGAGGGGGGTACGGTCGCCGCGATGAAGTCGAAGGAGCAAGCGGTGCGGCGAAGGTGAGTGGGGTTTTGTATTGTAGCGGCTTCTTCTTTCCTTGTCGGGGGGAAAGGCGGGGAGTTTGCTATGCCTTTGGTGTTAGGCCATTGACAACGCGGGTTCTCGAGGGAGGTATGGAGCATTGTTCAGCCCACCTATCCTGTCGATATCACTTCCCGCCTGCTCAAACCCACCTCCTATGCCCCAGTACAGCTACCGTCTTCGCCTGGCTATTCTATGCCTAAAGGGGGGTTGTAGGGAAAACGTTCAAGACGGGGGCCGTGTCTATCACCAACGGTGCTCGCTCGCACGCATGAATGTTGGGGAGGACATGTTTTGGACTGGAAAAACCCGCGCCTTTTCTTTCCGAGTATCCGCGTTATTCATTGATGGAATCTTTGTTCTTGAAAGTGTGCTGTCGAGCTGTGCCGGCAGTGCATACACCTCGGAGCATACTTGCAAGGCCGGGGGGCCAGAGGTTGATTCATTGGACAGCCAATATCTGGGGATGACCATCTATCTTCTCCTCTACCGCGTGGGCCGATGTCGTTGCAACCGTTACGCTGACGGCACGTCTTGGGGGGGGGTGATTTCTGTTCCTGTGGACGTCGCATCCGTCCTGGGTCGACTCCTGTTTCGCGGCTGACGAACCAGACTGCAAACATATGGCGAGCCTGATCCCGCGCGTGTTGGTGGTCGGCTCGGCTGTCAGCACAACCGACCGGCCTTGCCGCGCCCTCGCCGCCGACAACGGGTTGGCTGGCACCAACGAGACGGGCGGTTGGCTGTGTGTGTAGCCGTTGAGCGGCTGGCGTTTTATGTAATCGTTGTGCAAACCCCCACGCCGAACCATCTCCGTCGCCTCTGTCTTCGTGTGTCAACCTCTCTCTGCTTTTTATTATTAACACCGACGATGACGATGACGATGACGATGACGATGACGATGACGATGATGATGATGGCACCAACGGCACAAAAACGAACGGATGGGCGGGGCTGAAACTCAACCTCAACCCGGCAGAGAACGGAATCGCGTCCTCGCGAGAGAAACTCGTTTGAGGAAGAAGTTTTTCTACGAGGTGACGGATCCAACGAATGCACTCACGTTTCACGCGTCACGGGTGTATGAAGAGATGTGCGCACATTGCTTCTTCGTGGGTGTCACCCCCAAGTCGAAGCCTGGGTGGAACTTTAGAGGCATCCCTCGTGTAGAGTGGAGGAGGCCCATAGGTTTGTTTTTCGACGCCCAAAAGGCGTGTGTTGTGTTTTCCTTTAGAAAATTCCTGGGAAGTTCCGTTGGCCGGGAAGGGCAGAGATTGGACCAGAGCCGAGAGCACCGACAAGAGAGATGAAGAAGGGGGGGAGGGGTTCCACTTGAAGCAAAGGGGTTCGCACTTCGTCGAATCGGGCGCAAATGCCAATAGAGTGGTGTTGCGGAAGGTCGGCGGGGTGGGCCCATCGATCGGCTCTGGCCCGAGTAAGCGGCAAGGTTCTTCTCGTCTCGTAGCGGGACAGCGTCTTAGGTAGCCGGGCGTTGGAAGGCCGCAAGAGAGGTTGGGCTGGCGCGTGTGCGAAAGAGAGAGAGAGACATCAGGGAAGGACAGACAGACAGAGAGAGAGAGAGAGAGAGAGAGAGAGAAAGAGAGAGAGAGAGAGAGCTTGGGAGCCGTCGATATGGCATCATTCGCTAGGCGGGAAAGTCGTATCGTGAGTATTCATACGCTTGTTGACCTTTCTTCCTAGAGTCTCGAAAGCCAAGTCAAGCCCCTGCAACAGAGACAGCGATAATAGTTCACCAAAGGAATTTGTTTGTCATACAGGTATGCAAGTTGTGCAACCCAGCAAGCCAGTCACACCACGAAAACACGCTTTTTCGATCCCCCCCCCCCGCCCTTCTTTTCCGCGCCCTCTCGCCGGCGTGCTCGTCTTACCCCCTCATCCACCACCACCGTCTTTGCCACGAATGCTGTCTCGTTTGTCCGTTTGCACCGCTGCTGCGTGTCGCCCTCTACCCTCTGCACGTGCCGCTCGTTCGATACTGCAACATGCGCACCTGCTGTGGCACCACTACATGTACCACCACTGCATGTGCCGCTGCTACCACCACTTGGGGATCGTTCTGCGTACGGACGGGGCGGGTAGTCTCTCCTACAGCGCATGGCGGCCCTGCGCAAAGACAACCGAAAATTCAAGACCATTCTCAGGGATAGGCTGGTGAGTCCATTGTTGTCGGGGGGGGGTGGTGTTGGTGCTGGGACTTTGATGAGCTTGTTGAGATGTCGAGCGACG
>CACKRE030000012.1:21245-34683 GCA_902602495.3 Ectocarpus sp. CCAP 1310/34 | reverse complement strand
GGGGGGGGGGGGGGAGGCTAAAGGGAGGCACCGGTGTGGGGACTACCGTACGCGTTTCGCCTCAACTCTGTCAAAAACACACTGGTGGCACATGTCCTTACCCGGTGCTTGGAGGCCTGCCCTACCACCAGCTGTATGTCCACGTGGCTCCATGCGCCCCACCCGGCGCCGCCGGCGCCCCACCAGCCCCTTAGCTCCGTCGCCCCCCCGACCGCCCCGCCCCACAACTTGCCCGTCGCCGCCCCCTTCGACGCGGAGCCCCCCGCCGCCGCCGCCGAGCTATCCGCGGGTCCCCCTTCCACCGCGCCCTCGACTTTGTTCCCTGGGGACCCTGTTCCTGTCTCCTCCGCCACGGCGAGGGCACCGCTACTTGTGGCACTGCTGCCGTTCGCCTCCAGCGACAGCGGCTGCGGTGGCGGAGTTCTGGGCACGGAAGCTCCTCCCCCTGACACTGCCGGGGAAGGCGACGCAGCAGCAGCTGCAGCAGCTGCTGCTGCAGCGGGGGCGGGGCTCCGGGGGGAGTGGGGAAACAAGATGCTGTCGTGCGGTGAAGGGGGAGCGTTCGAGGCCGAGGGTGCGACGCCGTAGAGGACTTGGCCGCCCCGCTTGCGCACGAGTTCTAACCCGTGGTTCGCGGCAATCTGCACACAAGGAGCAAGCAGTGTACGCGTGTTGCCACGTTGGCACGGCGTACCGGTGGGGGGTCGGCGTGACTCGTTACTTCTCCCATGTCTGAGAACGATTCGTTGCTCGTCGATGCGCATACTATCAGGACGAAAAGCAGAGATATTCATGTCTCTACACAACAAGACCTGCGAGGCAGAAGCGTAGACGACGTATCACATACACTCGCAGGGTAGAGTACAATTGCCGTCCACGTTTTCTTGGTCCTGTGCCGGCATTCGCTGACATGAAAAAAACACGCCGACATGCATACCCCCCACTCCCTCCTCCCCGCGTCCACTTCGCGATGTCATCATCAGCTGCAGTGCCACCTACAGTCTTGAAAAACAAACAATCAAAAATGACATTCACCCGGGTTGCTCGATGGCTCACCAGCGAGGCCACGTGCAGGATGGTGACCGCTTCAACGTCGGGCCGGACGCAGCACTCCAGCATGTACGTGCACACCGGCTCGCCCTGCCCCTGGTTCGACGCCACGGGAACCAGCCCGCTGAATACCTGATAAAAGATAAGATACGAAACGGTAGGATAAGATACGACATGCGTGAGATAACATATGATAACCTAATATAAGATACGGCAAGTGTGACGGAGGGAGGGAGGGGGTCCCGACAACGACGACGTCAACAATTGCATCAACGGCGATAGCGACACAGAATTGCCATGCCAGACACTGGAAACGCCTCAACAAAAAGAAAAACGTCCGCTCCTACAGCAGTAAATACGCTCATCCCAACCTTGGCCACTTGCATGAAGACGTCACCCCCCTCGCACCCCCCTCTATCTACGACTGCAAACAACAGATTTATTTTTGTTTTTGGTCCATCGAGGTTCACTGGGCTCTTTGAGTGCAACCCACGTCAGCTGTGTCAGCAGTTCGAGCTTGGGAAAAATCATGATACCTGGCAGCTGGCAGACAGCGACGGGCTAGTTTTCTACTGATTGTATTTTCATCTTGCGTCACCCCCTTTGAGATCTCATGAGCACACTCCACAGGGGCCCCTTGTTTCATATTGGGGGGGGGCGTGCTGTTCATCGGCCCCTTGGGGGCGGCATGGCATGGACACAACAACCTGACGGGACGGACACGCGAGACGCTGATTGGTCGACTGAATAGACGTTGATTGGCTCGACTGACTACTCGTTCACCTGCGTCAAGATGTGGGGCGTGAGTGCCTCCGGCGCCCATCTCTCAGTAAAGGCCGGAAGGTGCTCGAGGCGAGCTACGGGTTCGCCCCCGTCCTTCACCTCGGCTTCTTCCTCCTCCAACCTTGTTGATCATCAAATGTATCCAAGCGTTTTGCCATGGTAAGTATCAAGTGTTCCACAGCACGTACGCAGGCATACCGTGGTGATGGATTTCACGTTGTACCACCGGCGCCGCCCCGGGTGGCACCATATCGAAACATGGCGAGAGCAAGCACCAACAGTCGGGAAGGAGCAAAATAAAACGTCAAGGGAGACGATCTGGTGTACAAACCGACTGACTGGCTGCCTTGTTCTTCCTACCTCGGAGGACAGCTGCAGCTACTCCTGCTGTGTGTGTTCAACTCTTGCTTTGTTGTGATGCGGCAACCATAAGCCCACGCTTGCCACAAGCTGCCGCAACGTTCTGGCGGGTGATACAAAAAAGGAGCCCAGGAGCACCTCACCCCACCGCTCACGACAACGACACCAAGCCCTGCCGCCCCGTGCCATTTATTTTCGCTCGGTACTGCTGCACAGCGGCGGACAACAAAGCAAAACGCGGCAACAAAAAAAGCGTAACCTTCTCTCTTGCATGGCCTCGCTCGTGAAAACACTCTTGTCACGCAACACTCAAAAGAGGGGAGACGCCAGGCCGTTCGACAAGCCCTCTCTCCGGCGTACACCAAGACCACCACACCCCCTCAGGTTTGCTTGTGAACAAAGTAATGCAAAGACACCGCCTCTGCTACGTCACCATCGTCGTCGTTGTCGCTATGCGGTCGGGCATGCAGGAGACAAGCGGGGCGGAGATACCCAACGAATACAGTCATGGTCCCGACATACCGCGGTGTCGCGGCAGACAAAAAATCACCGCGGTACAGATCGAGACACCGCACTATTGAGTGTTGGGGAATGTAAAGCTTTTGATATGGTAGCCAAATCCTGTGACAAGCGACTTTTGCCGCGGTGTGTCAGGGCCCGCACTGCTCTAGACCGCGGTACGGCATACCTGGACTACCACTGTACTGCTGCACGGCCAAACAAACACCTCCTTCTCACCTCAGCATCTCTCGCAACGGTCGCCTCGGGATCGCTCTCGTCACGAGCCTGCCCCCGTCACCCCCACCCGCGGAATCCTCCCCCCCGCCATTGCCCGCAGCCCCACCCACGTCAATGGCACCGGCATCAACCTTGCCCCCTGGTCCTCCTTCTCCCTGCCCCACACCGTTACCGTTGAGACCTCCCGTTGCCGCCGCCGGTGGTATTCTTGCAAAGCCTTCGACGCGCTCGCTGGCTGTGCCCTCCCGCCCGCCGCTATCTGTAGCCCGCCCGGCGGCCGCCACCGCGGAGGACGCCGCTTCTTCCGCCTCTCTCGCGACCGCCGCCACCGCCGCCGCCGCCCGTGAAAGTTGCTCGCCGCCCTCGCCGGTGGCGCCCCCCCTTCTGCTACCGCTCTCATCATCAGCCCCTGCCCCCCCTGCCCCCGCCCCCGCCGCCCCCAATGATGCCACCACTGCTGTTGCCGCCGCTGCGCCCGCCGGTCGTGGCGAGGCTCGTAGGCCGCCGCCCTCCCCGTCGCCGCCCCGATCGCAAGGCTTGCCTCCGGACATGTCGATGTCATCGACGGACACGTCGATAAGGCTCTGCTTGAGATCCGCGGCCTGTTCGGCATCGGGAACAAGCCATCGCAAGCATGCACTTACTAAAGCTGAACGTGGTCAAGCAGACACGAAATACAACGGTCCACGAAACTCGCCACCGCCCTTGTCTATAAAATTGGAGCAGTCCGGTAACACAGGAGGCGTGTTGTTCGTGACTGTTTGCTGATTGGCTTGTTACACTGCCAAGAGTAGCGGCCGTGGCTTTATACTCTGCCGGTTCGCTGGTCGGGCACATGTCGGCACACTACTGCGGGCCCGTGGCCGTGGTGNGGGGGGGGGGGGGGGGGGGGGGGGGGGGGGGGGGGGGGGGGGGGGGGGGGGGGGGGCAGTCACAAGCCCAGTGGGACGTGGCAAACATCAATCCGCACAAGGGAGAGTGGTGCCACCGATACAGCAGTCAGTGACACGTGCGATCCGGATGGCTGCTTGTGGATGACAGCAGTCGGATTATCGGGCAGACAGCTTTCACCCAGTCGTACCGCATCACACCTCTTCGCGACTACTGTTTAAGATTTTCGAGGCCGGCTGCGTTCCGCCCAAGAGCCCGCGCTTCCTGCGCACACCGTAGCTTAATCATTGCACCAGAACTGCTGGTGCTGTTGTTTCTACTGCTGCAGCGTTGACGTGAGCCGTGTGCGGTCATCTGCTTGACATGAACAGCAAAGGGAGGGATTGCTTCACGTCTCTCCCCCTCTGTGCAATCGAGCCTCCACTTGTTGTCGAGGACACAGCATACTTGCAACGGGGAAATACTGGCGACGCACCTTCGTGGTGAGGCTTTGCTCTTCCTCGAACATCCCGTCGTCGTCGTCCTCCCTTCGGGTCTTCTCCTTTCCCATGGCAACCAAGGCTCCATGCATCCCTGTTGAGACGACGGGCGTCAGGGATCGAAATCCCAGGAGCACATCCGGACGCGCGCGAGAGTCGACGAGAAAGAAACAAATAGAGTACTAGATCAGTGATGTATGCATACCACGGTAGTCGTTCATTCTACACACACACCAAAAACCCAAGTATCATAATTTCGTATCACACGACGGCGGAACGCCCACGCATAGTAACTCGGTGCTATCATACAACTGCTGCAGCCGAACTGATGCCTGCTGCTGCAGCTGCTGCCGCTGTTGGGTTTCACCAAAATTCAACAGCAGTCTAGATAGCGGGTGGCCTCTCTCTTGGTCCAACAACGACAGCGGTAGCATTGCCTGCGACCGAGACATCCTATGGAATAACTAGTCGGCCGTAAGTACGCGCTGGTTCACCTAACAACTGGGCGGCCAAGACAGGACGCAACGACTACTAACCCGACAACACCAAAGTCGCTGGCAACCGCGGTATTTGAAACTGCCAAAAATGGGTTGTTGTTGTTGTTGTTGTTGTTTCTCACATTAGCTCTATGGTCCACAAAAAATGGGGAGCCCGTGGTCTCAAAACCCGGCACATACGACGCCGCGGGGAAACAAAACCAAAATAGGGTACAAACCACTCGGAAAAAGAAAACAAAATGATAAGAAAGAAATGAACAGGTATCGTGCCGACCGTTCGAGAAAAGAGCCCTCGGAAACCGATCAAAATAAAAACAAAAACAAAAATAAAGGAGGACGCTTCCCACACCCGCCTAAATAAAAATCAAAGGGTAACGTACCAGCACCAGGCACTACGCATCAGGGCATGGGAGTAACGGAGCAAACAGGACAAAGAGGCGGCAGATGGGCAGACAGTCAGAGGTACAAAAACAAAGGCAACAGCAAAAGCGAGATCAAGGTACCCAACACAACAGAGTAGGCAAGGAGGTCATGAAAAAAAGAAACACAGCACAGAGGCCGAAGGCAATACAAAGGATATACATAAAGGAGTATAGCATACAGCAATGGGTACTTCATCACGGAAGCCGGGGACTCCCGAGAAACTGCCGTGGGCGAACGTAGTCGAAACTCGGGGGCGAGAACTGTGGCAAGGACTGGCAGAGACTGGCAGATCGCTTCACGTACGCATAGCATGCCGTCGACCGTTTTCGGTAAGTTCCAACTATTATGGCTTCCCGCTCAGATCTCAGAAGAAACGTGACCTCATCTAAGGAACTAAAAATACAAATCGCAGCGTGTCGACACTTCGATCAAAACCAGGCTCTCGCGGGCCTACCGTTCGCAACCACTTCACAACCACGAGCCCAGTTCAAGCCTACGGCAGCAGCAGCAGCAGCAGCAGCAGCAGTAAAACCCAGGTAGTTTCTACCCCTTCCTGGATATTGGCCCCATGTTTAAAGGTCGATTGATCTCCCCACACAGACCAGAGGGTTAGGCTGATAGGGGCATTGAGGTCCGGCATCGACATCTTCTCGCGGCAACATATCTGTAGGTATTGATTCCTCCCATCCATTCTTCCACATGGCAATCCATCCCATGGGCAACTAAGCTTTACTAGGAATGGTGCCTTCACCCGATCAATAGCGGGTACCCACGCCATTCAAAGCACTTCAGACTACATACCACGGAGTAGGAGTAAACGACTTGATAATCTATCTGTGTAAGAGATTTCATCCACCTGTACCGGCCACCGGCCACCCGCCCTAACACTGTATAACCTGCCGCATTAGGACGCACCACTGCTGTATTCCGTATTCCGCTGCTGCCCCCGAAAGCCCCTGCGTTTGTGCGTGGACAAAACTGACAACACTTGCAGCCAAACAAATGATCAATCGGTGTGATGTCGTTGCAGGATACCAGTAGAGAGGTCCTGTACGAAAGGTGTTGACCTTATACTTCTTCTCCATGCCTTCATCTCCGCCCGTCGACAGGTGCTCTTCCTTACAAAACTACAACACCTGCCTCCAGATTATGAGAGTCCGGGATCGCTTAGCGATGAACTCATGTGGTCTTTGGTTTCGCTGCAGGCACTGTTTGCTGCTGCTGCTGCCGTGGCCTAATTCAGTGGATCAAACAGCGCCATCGCTCGCTGATTGCAACCGACCAAGTACCTGCCAGGTGGTACAGGTGGATACTTCGTATTAGGTTGCGGAAGGCAAATTGACCGGCACCCAGTTTTGCCTTGCTTCTCAACACTGTTGTCCGCTTCAATGGTTGTTTTGTCTCCAGATCTGAAGTCTGCAGTATCAAGTCTTGTCACTCGCTGCTGCTAAACGTGGGGCCGTAGCAACAAATGACTCGTCTGTTGATCGATGGATGACCTCGACTGCTGTGCACATACTGTACATGCAACCCGGAGGAAACATGGTCCCAGAATCCCCGCCACTGATTGAAATAAATACTTGCAGGTTTAAAAGGTAATCAAGATCAAGTCCTCCAGCAACAGCACCCCAGCAGCATCATGAACGTTGGCATGCGCAGGCAGCCAAGAAATCAATCTTGCCATCTTGCCGAAAGTTCTGGTTCTCTGTAGTTGCGCGGTGGGGCCCGCGCGCTGGCTTCAATCGAGAAAAGTGCGCCGACAAAAGAAGAAGGGTGAAACCGATGTTGGCGCATTCCACGTAAGTCACATTTCCGTCGCACACTATTATTACGCCTATGATACCATGGAGCACACATAGACACACACATGCTGTACATGTAGACATACCTGCATCTCCTTCTGGAGACCCGAAGCTCCTTCGCATGACCTCCACGGCGATTTTGTAAACCCCTCGCAATGCGGGAGACGACGGTTCCGTGGGGCTGGCACCTTCCCAGTCGAAGTCGCTGCCGGTGCTACAATCGTCCTTGACGCTGCTCGTCGTCATCGGCGAGAGCGGCCCCCCGATCTCCGACTCCACGTCCACCTGTCCTTGTTGAACCCCGTCAGCAAAGGGCGCATCTACCTTACCGAAGAGTTTTGGTGGGTCCTGTTGTTCTTGCCGAGCGGAAAGACTGACGAAGTTATCATCGTCCTCGTCGCCTGCTGGTGCCTTGGTGCCAATCACAAATCCCCCTTCCCCCGCGGCGCACGATAGTGCCGCGGATGAAGCCATGGCCGCTGGAGGGCCTGGCGTAGCAGCAGCCTCTCGCTCGCGATGCCTGTTCTGGTCGGGCGGCGGCTGGGCACCTCCAGCTTCTTTTTCGCTGCTGTCCCCTTCAACCATTCCCTCCGCCCCTAAGGGGACAAAGGAGCGCGAGGCCTACTTCTTGTACCGGAGCACGTGTATTCCGTGGCACTGCCTCGCGCGCAAGAGGAAACCAACGCGCAGCAGTAGATTTGTACTTGTCAGTAGCGGAGCAGGCTGCCTGCCGCATCGGACACGCCAATGGTATATGACAATAACAATTATGTTATTGTCAAAACAATTATGTTTTTGTCATGTACCATGCATTGGGCACGCAAAGCAAACGAGGGGGCAACGCCGAATCATGAAACGGAATGGAGGGTATACCCATGTAATTTTCAAATTCAATGTCACCACCACCCACGGGCGATCCCGTCCACGGGGAAAGCGGCTCAGCATTAGAGAGACAGACCAGACAATCTCTGCACTCGCTCGCTGGTCGAAAGCATGTCGGATCGATTTGCGCCTGGTGAGGGATAGATACTGCTCCTGCGATACCACGTGGATCAGCTGCTCGCCGGTGAAGGTGTGTTGAGTTTGGCAAATTGCGCACATATGTTCAACAGCAGCACCTGAAGGTGGGGTGGGAAGAGCACGCAGGGAGTTCGGCAGTATGTAGCGAGAGAGAGAGACTAGTCGAATTGGAAATACGCGAGCGCACGCTCTCCTGCCTCTCCCCGCTGCGTCTGATATTCTGTCGCCGAGCTGCACGGAGGTTACGAGAGAAGGGAAAGGGGTGGTTCTCGAGTTGCTCGTCATGATATACCTGATCCGAAAAGAAGATTTTTCTGTAGGCGGTCCCAACAAATTTCAAATTTCATGCTCCCTTCTGTTTACCTTGTCCTCACTCCTCGTGTAGTAGCACAGCGGTGGGCAGCACAGGGGAAACACAGAAGAGTTTGCACGATCGCGTAGATTCGTTTGGCAGACCCTTCCGTCTTGGCTGTTCGTCAGTTTGGAGTTGAAGCATACTTGGTGCGGGCCGGGG
The DNA here is from genome assembly GCA_902602495.3 of Ectocarpus sp. CCAP 1310/34. Classification (NCBI taxonomy): domain Eukaryota; class Phaeophyceae; order Ectocarpales; family Ectocarpaceae; genus Ectocarpus; species Ectocarpus sp. CCAP 1310/34. Next base: position 26,126 of record CACKRE030000012.1, on the reverse strand, counting down.
CGAATGCCCCAGGTTTTTGTTGTTGCAGCAGCAGTCTCGACAGCAGTCACCTCGTCCCTGGTGTACCTGCACAAGGGCCAGGGATTCGCGGATACGGAAGTTTGGACCAAGAATAGCATCGTCCCGGTACAACAGCAGTCCTTGCCGCCCCTGATCCACGAGTGAGCACACAGGCAGCGGAACCTTCGCCCCCCCCCATGAAATTCCGCAGGCCCCCGCGTCGAATCCATCTCCGAGTGTAGCCCTTAGGGGTATCATTAACGACAATCAAGTAACGGAACATTTCACAGAAGCGTGTTTTCTTGAACATATGTGGAGGCGTTTTTCCCCGAAAACGTGAAACGAAGGAGCCGGGATTTTTTGGGGCTTGCTACTTTCACGGATCCGTGTTTTTGACACAAGTATCGGACAAGCGCACCGCGAGCGCTGTAACATCATTGAGAACGCTAGAAAGACCTGCCAGACTCACGTCCAGGTCTATTGTGGAGATGGACAAACGACAGAAGCGGCGTTCAGTCCGTTCTTGGTCCAAAACTAGACATTGCGTGGTGCTCTCGTCTTCAATTGCTGCTGTTGGTGCTGGGGAATGTTTTTCAATCACACACAGCAAACACGGAAACAGTAGGACGAGTATAGCAGCAGCACCAAGACCTCCAACGCGCTGATTCCTTCGGTTCGGCTGTCTATATGGTACCATCTCCCGGCGCCGTGCTGCTTCGTGGGTATTGGGTGCTTGGGTGCTGCTCGATAGGGTGTGTGGGAGATGTGTGCCACCTCACCAAAATGCCATTGGAGAAATGTGGCGAGATGATCTGTTTTTGGTCGGACACGTCAACATCAATCCACGGCACCACGCAGCAGCAGAGCAACAGGGCCTCCGACACGCTAATTCTTTCGGATTGGCCATACATATGATGCTGGCCGTCAGCGCGGCTGCCGCCTCATGATTGTTGAGCTCGTCTACCTTTGGGCAGGTGCTGGTCAAAGATGGGAGTCGCAACCGTGCAAAATGAGCTGGCAAACTGAAGAAATCATAAGCAACACCCAGGTTGCGACACTCTGCCCTGCGCATGTTGTTGCTGAAAACTGAAAACAGCAGGCCGGGTGGATAGGATCTTTCTAAGTGTGTTGTCGTCCGTGTCGGGCGCTGCTCATTGCGCTTGTACCGCTGCTCTCCGGTGAGCAACACCAAGTCAACCTGTTGTGTGCCGAGCAAAGCGTGTATTCAAGGAAGGAAACTTGCTTTTTGCGATGACATCATGAATAGAACAAGCGATTAAATGTCGGGTTTTCTTTCCACCGTTCCGTGGAAAATTGCACGACTTTTCCGAAGCGTTAATAACGAGCCTTAGTTCGTGGAGTTCGTGGAGATGGATGAATGCAAGAATGCATTCTTAGAGGATCTCTTCTAGGCGCCCTCTGCTGCCAACCGTAGAGTTTCTAATGTGATGTCGCTCGCGTGTCATCGATCCCTGCCGCCTCTTTCAATCAACAAGTTTGCACCCTTGCTGCCCGCGTTTGGTACGTTGTACAAAATGCATATCTACATATATGCGTAGATCCCCCAGTGCATAAGATTTTTCGATTTTTCGATTTTCCTGCGTTTTCGATGCAAGACGGAAGGATCAATTTGTCCATCAGCTGTGTGGTTGATAGGTATACAGATAGCGCCCGCACTTGAGAACTTGTCAGATAAGTTAAGTTTTTGATGCCCAACACTTTCTTATCAAACGTGAGAACTTGAGCACCGTTTGTGAGCCCGGAAGAACCCCTAGGCTAAAAATCGGTTTTTACATGACCATGTGTAGCGCACAATCAAAACCAACCTCGGCGTCGACCAAACTTGAGGTTCTTGAGCGCGGGCGCTATCTGTATTGAAAGAGTAGGAAATCATGCGGACATATTCAGACTTTGCCGATTCTTGTAAGCAATCCGCCAGCCTACGGTGACGTACATACGCATATCGGTGATTCCAACTCCCGCTGTCCAGTCGACGCCTCCCCCCTACCCCCTCATCGACACTCCAGGCGCGCATCCACACCATCATGAAGACACTTGCAACTTGGGGCAGAAGCACGAAGGGACAGCAGGAAGAATCGTGGCGACACCGTCCTCTTTTCACGTTCCGCGGGTCGGGCAGCGCCGCCGCCGCCGCCGCCGCGGACGGCAACGATGAAGACGGCGGCAGCTGCTTCGATTTCGACGGCTGCGGCAGCAGCAGCAGCAGCAGCAGCAGCAGCAGCAGCAGCAGCATCGAAATGACGGTCCGTCGAGACGAAATCCTCCCCGACAGCAGCGTAGGGCCTCGTGCTCTCGGAACCAACGGGCTGCTGAACCCTCACTCGTCCGAACCGGCGACGCCAGCATCCTCCCCTGAGTTAGCCGTAGCAGAACCGGCGATCCCACCATCTCCGGCGGCGGTGGCGACGGGAGGAGGGCATGGTCCGGGGTCGCTTGCTGGACTGTGGCCGCGGGAGGGCGAGCCGGCGACACATCGGCTAGCGGTGATCTACCTCCCGAGCGTGGTTCTGGACAAGAAGCAGGTCGAGGACCCCATGAGCGATTCGCAGCAGCCCGTCAGGACGAAGTCTGGCAACGACCGACAGCAGCCCTCCTCCTCGAAGCGCTGCGGCAGCAGCAGCACCGCCGCGGGCCGGCAGCAGCAGCAGCAGCAGCGGCAGCAGCAGCAACCTCCAGAAAGCGGCCCCGCGGATGTGGAGCTGAGCGAGGTCCAATGGCCCACGAACGCCAAGTCCGTGACCCTGTACTTCTTCAACGGCTGCGTGGCGCGGGTGGCGTGGCCGTCGGGCCTTGAGCGGCTGGCGTTCGGCTCGCTCGAGCCTCCCAAGGCCGCCTTCGGATCCGCGGGCCGTTCGTCGAACCCCCTCGGCGGCATCTTCAACAGGCGCCTGGACAGGGCCGAGTTCCCCGACACTCTGCGGGAGATATTCCTCGGCATGAGCTTCAACCAGCCCATCGACCGCGTCGCGTGGCCGGACGGTCTGGAGCGGATGTCCCTGCCGGGCTTCAACCAGCCCCTTCGGGACGTCCGATGGCCCCGGGGGCTGAAATCGCTGGAGTTCTTGCCCCCCGGGGAGATTCTTCTCCGCGAAGACCCCGAGATTACCCTGGAGAGGCTGAACTTCACCACTGAGACCGGCTTCAATCAGTCGCTGGGCGGAGACAACGGCCTCCCGGCCAGCCTTGAGTGAGTACTGCTGTGGGTATTCAATGCCGTCTTCTTTAGAACATATACATGCAATCACAGAAAGACTGCCCGGTTCTATGTATACATCGTCGTGTCCTGTCGTGTGATATTCCGCATGCTGCTGCTGCTGCTGCATTAGCTGTGACCTACTGCTTGTGCAGCACAAGCTTCGCCCCCCAAACGCACCTTTCCTTTTTCGAGAACGAAAGGTCCTTCGCTCGTGTGGTGCCCCATTCCCCTTGTCCCCTCCCCCGGTCGCTCACACGCTCGCTCCCCCCAAGGCGACTTTGGCTGTCGGACGCCGCTAGACCCCAGGACGGTGTCGTGTGGCCGCGCGGACTGGTCACGCTGGGTCTCGGCGACAGCTTCCCGAACACTGCCCCGCGCTTGGAGTGGCCGCCGACCCTGCGGCGCCTGTACCTCGTCGACGAGCTCAGCAGCGCCCGCCGCGTGCCCCGCGGCTGCGAGGTCAAGGTGCTGATGAACTGCGAGCTGAACGACCCCGAGTGGAACGCCGGCGGGACGGGCGCCCTCCGCGGCCGAGGGCTGGAGGAAGTGCTGGAGTCGTTCGAGCAGGCGTTCGGCGGGGGGGTGACGGGGCTCATGAAGAACGATCGCCGCGGGGAGCCCGACCCGGACGAGGCAATCCCGAGCGCGTTTGTGTGCTGAAAGTGGGCGCTTGCTGGGGGGAGGGGCGATGAAAGGATGAATGTTGCGCCGCGTCTCCGTGGGGCGGGCGAGCGCGAACACGAACAGGAGTCGCGTGGCGTTTGTCGATGGAAGTTGTTTTTGTTGGGCTCGAAACGCTTGTTTACTACCAAGTAGTCGGTGTTCCCGGCTGATTTTCGGGATTTCCCGGCTAATGTCCGGGATATGGTGGGGTGTGAAAATCGCTGAGAATCTCACAGCAGGTGTGATTGTTGGTGGAAAAGTAGTGTTATACCGGCATGAAAATTATTGCACGCAGTAGTTGGACGGTTTCGTCGTGGGACCACGTGGAATGGTTGTTCTGGTGCTTTTGAGCTGATTGTATGCGAGTCTTGTACTTTCATTGTTTAGCTTGGTGTGTTTGAGTTCACCTTGTGCTAATTTAGTAGAATGGCGGGTACAGCAGTAACATGTGACGGGTTACGCCACATGTCGTACGTTGACGAGCAGGCAGCTTGGCATTTGAAGAAATCGGACCAACTGCGTAAGCACCGCACCCAACCAAGCATTTCGATTGCGTTCCTACGAGAGGATTAACATCGCGCTACTCGTTGTCGTCTCGCGGAACTTGAAGCTCGCAAGACGACAAGGATACGGCTGGCCGTGTTGAGGGTAGAGAAACGAAGCACTGGCTGAAGAGGACTTGTTCAGTAGCAGTGGGGGGGTGGGGGCACGTAGTACTGCAGCATGACCCGAAAAACATGCGCTACGCCAATGTCGACGTCGGTGCTCGCTGTCCGAATGCGATAGATGGCGGAAGAAACCAACACCTACTACCAGGTACCAGGGATGTTTGATGTAGACGAAGGCCTTTTCGGACTCTATTGATTCGGAGGGTGGTGGCGTTTCTTGTTGCGTGTCCCCGGTCGAACGGTGGATGGTGAGAACGCGTCACGCTGGCGTCTGGGAAGGTAGGAATTACCAGGAGTTTGACAAAGGCGTTACCTTGCAAGGAGTTTGACAAA
>CACKRE030000012.1:0-11613 GCA_902602495.3 Ectocarpus sp. CCAP 1310/34 | reverse complement strand
TTTTTGGGGGGGGGGGGGGGGGATGTGCTGCCTCCCAGCTGCAACGTGTTCCAGCTTTTCAAAAGAGCTGACAAAGGCCAAGTTGTCTGAGCTTTTTATCTATCAACCACCGGTGCAGTTGTGTCCTCGTGACTGATGGAGAAATCTATGTCTATTTAATGTACCGACACAACAAAAGTAAGTTGCTTCGTGACCGTACATGAAGTGGCAACCAAACAACAATTCTTTCTTCGAAGGTTCGGGATCGTTAATGTACGTGTCGCCGGAAAGACGATGATGGTTGTTTCCGTTGGTAGTATCTCACTTGTTACGGCGCGGTCACCGAAAAGCGGGATCAGCGTTACAAAACTCCAAAGCGCGTGCGCATCGATGCCGCCGCGAGCTTTGCTAGGCCGTTGCTCAATAGAACAAGACTATCGATCGCTTTGCCATTGCGATTGGTCGTGTCCCTCCTCCTTCCTACCCAACCCATTTCCTTTCTGTTGGACCCCCCCCCCCCCCCCCCCCNNNNCCCCCCCCCCTCCCCTCACAGGTACGTATCCAGCTGCTGGGGTCCATGGCGCCGGACACGAAGAAGCCTAGCTTCCCGGCCCTGCTGACGCACATGGTCAAATCCGAGGGCATCTCGTCGATTTACGCTGGTCTCTCGGCGGCGATCATGCGGCAAGCCATCTACGGCACGGCCCGCATCGGGCTGCACCGCACGTTCTCAGACAAGCTGCAGGAGGTGAGCCCGGTTGGTTGTGGTTGCGCGGCATGTCGTGCGGTTGATCAGTCAGGTACGGTAGTTCTTCGCTGGTTGTTGTTCCTTGGAGGCGGTCATCTTGGTGGTGTCGTGTGGCGTGTTTGCGAGCTTGAGTTTGACTCCCCCGCCCTCCTTCCCGTAGATTAGCTCCTCCAAAAGAGGAGGCGTCACCGATCCCGCGAGGGTTGTTCATTAACGGGGCCTGGTGATTGATCGACGCAAGGTCGCTGCACCGAATAGAGATCCAAGGCGTTGTTGTTCCGTAGTTCTTGGCGGTTCTCTTTGGGTAGGCTTAGGTGTCAATTTTCTAGCAACGACGATGGAAGGGAAGGAAAAAGCGGAGAGGCAGGGATGAGGAAGTGCTCGGTTATTGTCGTGGTGCTTGGTCAGGGCCAATAATGAAAAATGATGCCAAGTGTGAGTCATGGCGGCTGGTATCATGCGTATGTTCGCAATCATGGGAGTGTGTCTTGCCTCTTTTTGTGGAGATGCCCTTGGTAATGGGTACAGTCTACCCAAAAAAGTCTGTCAAGGACGATCCCATGTTTTTTTCACATTTTCTCTGCTTGGTCTTGTCTCGTCTCGTTTTTTTGTTTCATTCTGCAGAGAAACAAGGGCTCCGAGATCCCGTTCTGGATGAAGACCCTGAGCGGCATGGGCTCAGGGGCCATCGCCGTGACCATCGGCACCCCCATGGACGTGGCCCTCGTTCGCATGCAGTCGGACTCGATGAAGCCGAAGGAGGAGCGGCGCAATTACAAGCACGTGATCGACGCACTCAGGCGCTGCGCGGCGGAAGAGGGGATCGGGTCTTTGTACGCGGTACGTTGAATGAAATTTAGGCGGGAGGGGGGGGTTGGGGGGTGTACTCATAGTCGTGCATACCGTAGTCGTTAGACCATTGACCTCGCATCCCTACAAAGCCGGGACGGAGCACGCCGGGTTCTCACCGGACCAGGCTGTCACATCACTAAGCGCGAAGCGCCGTGAGATATTCGGCGAGTCACATGAAGGGTGCGCTGCATCCTGCTAAGGGTGATTGACATCTTGTGCTTACTTCCTTGCGTACGGATGACAGCTGCGTATGACTTCATTTATTTACTGGTGCTTTCACTTCCGGAGCCAGTTGTAAGCACCGTGTTACTGCCTCGAGGGCGCGTAACCATTTGAAGACAACGTGTTGCGATCATCCCTCATGCGCGGAGTGAGGGTTCTCGACCCCGCACAACATGATGATGATCTAGTCGACCACCATTATGGTTACCGCCAAAAAATACAACCGGAGGTAAAAAAAAACCGGCAACCTGGTTGCCGAGTTCACGAAGTGAATTGGCTTGTTAACAACGTCGTTGCCAAGCGACGAAAACCTAACCCCGACGGCAAACACCGGGGGGGGGGAGTCAGGTGTGTTGTGGGTGTGGAGCCGTTTGAGCGCGTGATCTTTTGTTGTGGTTTCTTGTTTTGTTTTGTTTTTTTCGCTATCACTCTGCGTTTTTGTGGGTAAGTTGGCATCCGTCGAGGGACGGATGTCATTGTTGTCAATTGGCGGGCGGCCAAAGAAGTTACAAATGAGACCCAGGGGCTTGTAAACCCTTCTTGTACGTAGCTGTTGGCGTAGTCTCGCGATGTTCAGTTGGTGAATTTGGTGCTTGGTCATGACGATGGTGTAGCCGCAGGCAGCACATACATGAAAAACATAACGCTTCGATGCGTAAACATGTTGCGACAAGGTTTTTGTAGGCGTAGCTTTTCGTGCCCTCTTATCCCAAACAGGACCGATCCATGGCGCCCGCTCGAACGCTTCGCCCGTCGTTCCATTTGGCGTTTTGTCCGGCTATAGCGAACGAATGCGCCAGGAATGCCGCTCGCTTCACCCCTCCTACCCCATACCCCCCCAAAGCTTTGTTGCTTCGGTTGGGGCCCATCATTACCGATTTTCGTTTGTTTTGCTCCGCCGCTCGGGCTGTGTCGCGCTCGCTTTGCTTGCGCAGACAACACGTGGGTGTGTTGGACACACACCACGTCTCTCGTTCTTTTTTTTTTTGTCTGTGGATTTGTCAAATTTTAACGCGTGCTGTGCTCATTTGACCGCCGTGCATCTCGTTCCGACGCAATTATCGAAACAGGGGTTGGCGCCTAACATCTTGCGGGGTATGTCGATGAACGTCGGGATGATGGCTTGCTACGACCAGGCCAAGTCCACTACGATGCAGGTGTGTATGGAAGGCGAGAGGGTCTCTTCGTGACCAGGATCATTGGAACCTCGCTACAGTCGAGAGAAAAGCACGCAAGTGTTGTCGTCACTCCATGCTGTTCATTTAGTCTCGGTGTGTTTGAGCCTTCGTTGGAATCGCAAGGCCTGTTTTCAGGGTTAGCCCGGCGATGAATTTACGTACCCTGGTGCCGCGCAGGCGTTTATCAGCCATTTTTTTTCTGTTGTACACAAAATCGATGCCTTTGCGTCTATATCCCATGTTTGCACAGCAATGGCAACTCAAACGTGCGGTACTGCGAACAAAGACGTCTAGTCACCCTTTTTCAGTTGAGAGACAATCCGCACTTTCAACTCAGCCGAAACGTTACTTGCCCTTTTTGTTGTGTGTCTCAGCCCTCCGTGTGCCCCTCCCCCCTCCGTCTGACACACGCGTACACCGGGTGTAAATCTGGAACAATTGGACGAAATTCGTTTGTGGCTGGTTGCAGGTGTTCGGGGAGACTGACGCCAAGAACCCGGGCTTGCCAGTGAAGCTGAGCTCGGCCGCCATCGCCGGATTCACCGCCGCGGCCTTCTCGCTTCCGTTTGACATGCTCAAGTCGCGACTGCAGGTAAGGCTTATAGACAGACAGAAGACTACCGTTTCGATATGCTGAAGTTACGACTGCAATTCAGGCTAACAGATAGACAGACACATCGGCAGATAGGCGACCGTTTGATATGCCCAGGTCACTCCTGCAGGTGAGGCTAACAGACAGTTGACAGGTGGCTAGGCCTTTGCCTTCCCACTGCTGTCAAGACAGGGAACAGCCAATCTCTTCTTTTGTTTTTCTTGCCCTCTCGCTCTACCGTTAGTTATCGTCGTACCCGCTGGTGCTTGACGGCGTTGTTGTTGTTGATGCTTCTACATCAAATTCGTTCCGCGGGTTTTCGACACATACCTGAAGACGCTTGGTGCCCGTCGTGGTGCAAGCATGGCACGCCTCAGTGGCTAAGCGGCGAACACGAAAACAGTTCGTTTGCAGTGCTGTGTCTGTATCGTCACCGCTGGAAACAAATGGCTGCTCCGTTGATTGGTGATTGGCCGCCGGGTGATGGCCGATGAACCAAGTTCCCGCCAGATTGCACGGTAGCAGGGCTTAAGTCTTGCCGCCGCCCTTCAATGTTCGAGCAAAGTTATCTCCATCCCTCCTTCGTTGTCGTGTGCGGCGGGGTCTCCGTGTTGGTGTTGGTATTTCCTCGGCTCGCACACTCATGTCCTACTCCTCTCATCATCTCACCCGACTCTCTCTCCCCCCTCTCCCTCCCTCGCCGACCTCTCCCTCCTTCCTTCTGTCGTCGACGCTGCCCTGTCTTCTGGCGTTGGACGCACGACACATGCCCGTTGTAACACCACCAACGACAACAACGACGACGACGACAGGACCAAAAGCCCGACAGCAAGGGCAACATGCCCTACAAGGGGCTCGCGGACTGCGCTTCGGGCATCCTGCGGAAAGAGGGGCCGCTCGCCTTCTGGACGGGCTTCACCGCCTACTACGGCCGCTGCGCCCCGCACGCCATGATCATCTTGCTCAGCATCGAGAGCATCACCTCCGCCTACAGGACGATCTTCCAGATTGAGTAATCTACGATCAGCTCGAAGTTAGGGGGGTTGGGGGGGGGGGGACGAAATCCACCCCAACATGTCTAGATGATGAGAGGACGAGGGCGGGGCTGGCGGGGCTGCGGGCTGGCAAGAAGGGAACGGGCTGCGTGTTGCGTGCCGGTGGCCTTGTTTTGTTTTGTTTTCTTGTGTGAATTGTGTCGGCTCATTGCTAATGAGGGGCGATGGGCGATACTTGTTTTGTTTTGTTTTTTGTCAGGTGTGCCTTGGTTATGCTGCGGGTGGGGTCGGGGGGCATGGGGCGATGGGTTGGTATTCCGAAGGAGTTACACATCCGTCTACGCTGGAAAAAGAGAAGTATTTTCTCGGCGAATAATTTTNGGGGGGTGGGGGGGGGGGGGGACGAAATCCACCCCAACATGTCTAGATGATGAGAGGACGAGGGCGGGGCTGGCGGGGCTGCGGGCTGGCAAGAAGGGAACGGGCTGCGTGTTGCGTGCCGGTGGCCTTGTTTTGTTTTGTTTTCTTGTGTGAATTGTGTCGGCTCATTGCTAATGAGGGGCGATGGGCGATACTTGTTTTGTTTTGTTTTTTGTCAGGTGTGCCTTGGTTATGCTGCGGGTGGGGTCGGGGGGCATGGGGCGATGGGTTGGTATTCCGAAGGAGTTACACATCCGTCTACGCTGGAAAAAGAGAAGTATTTTCTCGGCGAATAATTTTGCGAGATTTTGGGTACCAAATGATCGTCAAGGTGTTCAGGTCACAACGAAAAGAGACGAATAAAAGACATGGTACGCTTGGACGGAGGGCTGGAAGCAGGCCGAGGCTCCGTAGCCTGTTGGAAGATGCATCGGGTTGGGGAAGGAACACTGTAACACTATCGTCATGTTCAGGAGGAGTGCTGTGCACTGACGGTGTGCAGAACACCCGACGATCCAGAGGCTAAATAGTCCGTCGCGTTGCGGCTGCTTACGTTCTGGTGACTTGTAAAGGTGTAGCCCCCCCCCCCCGCCCCCCGCCCCCGACAGTTCGTGGCGAACGCCCGCGTCCTTCGACGTGTTTGGTTGCACACACACGTTGATGAAGCATTCCTGGATGCATTCCAGCCACAAATGATGGAGCAGAGGGAAGTAACAACGACGATCAAGACGTAGCCACGGAGGTTTTTCTTTTCTAGAGGTGTTAGCGTGCTCACTCGCCGTTTCCGGTGTGACACACGCTTAGGAGTGAGCTGGCAGAAGATATAGAGCGGGTTGAGCCGCCGTAGATATCATTTGCACGTGTGATGGTTTTGTTTCCTTTTCATGATGCACATTCTTTTCATAAATAGCGCAGCTGCCACACACCCTTTTTCTGGTGGTTTTGGGGTGGCGGGATAACAGCAGAATGTTTCTTGCCAGGATAGGTAAGTCTCTTTTCTATTCTATTTTGTCCACCCTCCCTTTTTGTCTTCTTTTGGGAGATCGATTGTTGTTGTTGCTCCTCTGGCGTTGGTGAAGACGGCCGCTGCTGCCACCAGTTTTTGGTCGTGACCAATTTTTTCGGACACAAACATGAACTTCATCGGGAAGCTACATCGTACAGCATACTCCTGTTGCTGTGCACTGCCACAAATGTTTTCACGGAGTTTGTTGATGGCACAAACGAAACAGGTCGTCAATGTGGTACAGTGGTATTGGTCCTGGAGCCCGATGCAGTTGGCCCTCTGTAACTTTTGATTGCGGGCGACAACAAAAAAGCTAAAGGTATCTTGGGAACGCACGCGGCAAGGTGCTTAAGACTAGCAAGACGACAATAAAAAAAAAAAAAAGGGGGAAAAGTGGTCGAGGGCCGGCCTCGAACCACGGACGATGTCGTTTCAATGTAGTCTTCTCGATACATTTTCCTATTTTTTTTTTCGTCGAATCCTCATTTTTTAACGCCCGTGTGACTAAAAACTACCGGAAAGCTGCTCTTACCAAGCCCCCCCGCCACTATATGACCTATGGCACCTTCTGCACCTTGCAACAAAACGAAGCAACCGAGAACACCCCAAATATTACGATAAAATGCTATAAAAAACAGGTATGTAAAATGAGAAAAAAAACACGCCAAAAAACGCAAAAAACAGACGAAATTTAACGGTACAGTATGTAAAGGTTTAACTTAACGAAAATTTAGGGGGCATTCGCAGCCTTGAGCTTGTACTCAGATGGTGCTGGGCGCCTGTGCGATTTGTACGTTTGGTAGTGTTTCTCTCCCTCAGGCCCTACAGCACGCGTATCACGGTACACCAAATTATGTGTGTACGACTTCTTGCAGTACGCCTGCACCGTTCCCACGGCTTGCCTATCAGGCTCTACTCTAAAGCTCAACGGCACGTTTTCCCGCAGTGCATCTAATGAGTAGTTGCAATGCTTGCGTGTCCAGTCCTTGGCGCGGCCCCAAACTAGCTCTATGGGGTTGCACTCGCAGTGGTACTTGGGGAGCATGATACAGAACCCCCCGTGGCGCGCCATCAGGAGCGCTAGGCTGGACTCCACTTCCTTAAAGTCCTTCTGCTCGCCCAGGACGTGCTCCATGCTCATGCTGAGGTCCTGCTTCGTGCCGCTGCCCCCCGACTTGCTCATGCCGTCCTTCAGGAGCCCCCTCTCCCACAAGATCTGCCGCATGCCTTTCAGCTTCCCTACGTACTCCGCCGGCGCTAGATGCGGAGCGTACATCGGGGGGTCGTCTCCTGGTTGAAAAACCAAGTGCTGGATGGAGCCCTTTCCGAGGTTAGGGGTGTCTTCCCTCAGGGTAACGGCATCCATCCCGGCGATCTCTTCTCCCTGCCTCTTCCCACCGTGTCCCACGTTCATCCTTTTCACCGTTGGTGCGCCTTCCTCCAAGCAGTCGTGGCAGGACGACCAGTCGAACAGCCCCACTGGTTTGTGGTTGGGGTACTTGATCGCAAGCATGTCGATGACGTCCGACATGTGGTCGAGCATCTTGAGGCCAGTCCAGTACCCCTCCTTGTTCTTGCCATACTCAAAGAGGTGGTAAGACCAGTAGTTGCCTTCCTCGTCGACGTACAGCTTGTCGATCCGCCGGTAAACCTCGACTTTCACGTTCTCCCCTCGCTTAGCTGCAGCAGCCGAGGCGTTGCAACGCTTCCTGCGGAGCTGCTCGGCGGACTTGATCTCCCGCTTCGTGGCCGAGACGAATCCAACGTTGTGAATGATGGTTCCCGACACCATGATACCCTGCCCGGGCGATTTCTTCCTCACCACGTGCACGTCTGGCGCCCACCACGCGGCTTTTTGGTCGTCGTTGGCTGCGGTCAAAGAGGGAACAGATACGGGGTAGAGGGAAACGAAGGGACAAGAAGGGGTACACTTAACGGTGGCATTGTAAAAAATATTAACTTCATTTCCGAACCAGCCATAACTCACATGCGACGTAGGTAACTTTTGAAGCACGAAAAAAGACAGAATTCGAAAACATTCAACATGATTTTTACTGACAATATGAATACATTCTTCTCCAGCTTCAATTTTCTAATGTAGAATTTACCTCTGAAGATGCTCTCGTCCTGGTAGCAGAGAAGCGCCATCTTGCCGTCCTCGTACCGTAGCTTGCTCGTCACTCGTTCCTGCAGCGATTTCGGTAAGTCCGTCAAGACTGGCTCCAGATCGTCAACACCGACCCACACTCCGCCGTCGTCTGTTCTGTCGAAATCGCCCACGCGTGACGTGTCGATACACCCCATGTCTCCGCTTCAGCTACCTCCATCGGAATCCAAACCTCCATGTAGTCGCGGGTCTTGAAAAGCTCCGGAAGGTACGTGTCGTTTCGGTACTCCAAGACCTTCTCGTCATCGTGCCCATCGAAGTACAAGCCACCCTTGCCTTGGTGGTACTCGCACCCAAGCTTTTTTAGCCACGCTGTTGCAGTCCAAATCGAAATGTGTCGCTTCTTGGGCTCACCCTTTTTTACTTCCACCAGGTTGACTCGCAGCCCCTTGAAAGGGTCGTAGTCAGGCGTCATCAGCGCCTCAATCTTGGGCATGATGTCGGTGTTGACGAACTGGCGGAAGTCCTCGGCTGTTTTGTTCGCCTGTCCCTTGAGTATCCCACCCCAAGCGCGCGTCCAGTCCTTGCACTCGGTGAGTATGCTGTTGTCGAGCCCCAAGAGAAAGTTCCGCTGAAAGCGCCCCGCTGCAGAGACCTTGATGTGACCGCGCGCGAGGAAACTTCTTTCCCACTCGCGCACGGTGTCGGGGGTACAAAATCCCGTCTCTGCCGCCATCTGTAGAGCGGTCTCGCGATCGACGCCGTCGTTCTGTTGTCTGTACAGTTCCGCCAAGGTGAGTGCATGCACAACAATCTCTCCTCGCTGGTAGTTGGACAGGCTCTTGGCTGCAGAAGGGACCTGGTTCGGTGAAATAAAAGCAGAATGGAGTTTGACGAGTGCAATTAGCCCCAGCAAAAGATTTCACAGCACAGGCAGAGGCACGCGCTGCCAACAGTCATGGGAGAGAATGCACTGCTGTGTACAAAGCAGCTGACCATGCAACAACCGGTGTAGTAACACACAGCAGTAATGCCCATAAGTTTACAAACCGTACTTCAGCAGTACAGTACAGCAGTACTTTGTGCAGTTTAATTGCATTTATGAAAACTCACATCATCCTCCTCCTCGACTGCTGATGCGCTGATGACCACCGCAGCGTCCCTCCTGACCTTCGCAAAGTACTTCAGCTGCTCTTCACGAAAATCGTGGGCCACCACATCCCTCATCACCACCCTCGCTTCCGCATCTCGAGCGCGCTTCATCTTTTTCAGCGCCTGCGATTGGCTGTACCCCTTGTTCAGGAATTTCTTCCTGGCCTTGTCGACAAGCTCAGGCTCGATCTCCTTCCACACTGCCAAGGCTTCCTCCAGCTGCCAACAGGAGAGTTCAAAAGCGTCGGGGATGGCCTGCGTGAGTTGCTGCCGCAAGGCAATAGCTCGCTCCCGTGTGGCCCTCTTGCCGACGCTCCCCTTCATTCGTCCAGCGCCCTCTCTGGTGCCACCCCAACATGCGTTGCGCGGCCTCTTCCGTGTGCCTCCAACGCCAGGTTCTTTGAGAGAACCAGGTTCTGGGGCTGCATCTCGCAGCATGCCGTCGCGCGTAGGTGCGCTTGGCACACCCTCAGCAGTAGCGCTCATTGCCTGAAGGTCCAACCATGTCAAGAGCGACAGCTCATCGATGCACTCACGCTCGGCAGAAGCCAGCCGCGCACGCGGTTTCCCCTTTGTGATCCATCGGCTGCGCCACTTCAGCCGGTCCGCATCACCAGCAGAGGTAACGGCTATTGTGAGACGGTACTTGCGCGCGGTTTTCCTGTCGATGGCGACCTTGCGAATGGTGTATCCGTCCGGAAGGGTGCTCTGCACGTCTCTGTACTCCTGTGAGTCCTCATCATCGAAGTCCATATCTTTCGTGGTCTCTGTCCCGCACAACCCAGCAGTGTGTCCAGATGCACAATTTTTGAATTTTACATCTTGATTTTTTTCGGGTTCTGGCCCGGCATTGTTGCGTTTCGGAACAAACGTCCAAGAACCAGTTTTTCACGAGGATTCCAGAAACACGTTTTGTTTTTTTCACAACCCACCTCGGGGTCCCGCAAATAGCCATTTTGCATCCCCGCCGCCCTCTCCTACCCAACTTCAGATATACATAAGTCGCGAGGAAGGTATGTTGTGAAAGATGAAAATAGCTGCATTCGAAAGCTATGGTCCGTAGCTTTCATTTGATATATAATTTGTTGGGTTTGATGACGGGCCAGACCGAGAAAAAAATCAAGATGTGCTGAATCGGGCTCCAGGACCAATACCACTGTATGGACGACATTATTTGCTGCAGCTCAATTGGGAGAGCCATCTAACCTTATTAGAAAGTATTATGGATATTGTGGTATACCCCAGCAAGGTGGCAGAGAGGCACTAGTGTAGTGGACGCCCTGGAAGACGTGAGTGCTTCCGTGTGATGAAGAAGGTGACAAGATGTTGTAAACACTGGCGCTTATGTGGCCAACACACACAGATAAACCGCAGAGTATGCAGGAGTCCAGAAGATGGCTGGGTACTGGAGATGACCAGGATGGCTACGATGGCAGACAGTCAGGAAGGATCCACACGAGAGAGTGAGCTACTCGTCAACTCGTCAAGGCAACATAGAATCCCACAGAAGTGATTCCTCCGCATATACAACGCACGTTACATACCAACCGGCACATAACAGATCTACGATGATCTACGACGTACAAGTGCAGTGCTACTGAACATTGACTCATAATGGCTATGTGCTAACATTTCCATAACACTCCTCCTCAATGAAAGTCGCTCTGAATTGTACCAAACTAATGGTGATAATTTCAAGCAAGTAGATGCGTTTCATCCGTGTTTCAATTACGTGTTAGTACTTGTTTCCTACATAACTAAAATGAAAATGTAAACTGCATCCGAAACAGAAAATTCAAACAGACAAATCATTCATTTTCCTTTATATTCGACGGCGGTGAACTCGTTGACGTCGAAGTTGTTGATGAGGTCCATTAGGTGTTTGAACCTGTGTTTGTTGAAATGCTTGGTACCGATGTCGGCGAGGTTGTCCTCCGTCGGGACGTAATGGATGGAGATCTTCCCCTCCGTCACCAGTTCTCGAATAAAGAAGAACCGCAACGCGATGTGTTTGGTCCTCGAGCTGAAGGATCGGTTCCCCAATGCATGTAGAGTAGCCGTGTTATCGCAGTACACGTGCAGTTGTGCAAATTCTTTCCCAAATCCAAGCTCTTGTTGTTGATGTGCCCCATGCGCCGGTGCCAAAGATCAGCAGTCTCCACCCTCAAGGCAAGTCCGTCAGGAGTCTCCCCGGGGGTCTGTCGACCGCCATTCTCGGCACCGAGCTTGATGGTGATGGAGCAAGTGATCTTCCCGGTGTTATCCACTCCTTGGATTTCCACCTCCGCGCTTCTTGCGCGGCTTCGGCTTCTTGTCTTTCCTTGCGCGGGACGGCGGCGCAGACTTCGGACAGTCACGCTGG
>CACKRE030000011.1:236068-263379 GCA_902602495.3 Ectocarpus sp. CCAP 1310/34 | reverse complement strand
AGTAGAGGATATCATCAAGAGGCGTCGTGCGTGCTGGCACGTTCAGGTATACTACTGGGGCTGAAATATCGAAGGTCGCAGCAGCCTCTGAAAACGGTCCGAAATCTGCGCCGGAACCAAGCGGAACCCAACACTTGTCACAGCGGTGCTCACCACCACGGACCGCAAACCCCTCAACTGCGGGTTGTCAGCAGTAGCTGGTGGCATCAGCTACTGCTGTAAACCTGCAGTTCAGAAGATTGGGTTCAGTGGCGGCGAGCACAAGCAGTACAAGACACTGGGTGTCGATCTAACTTGCGGAGATTTGCGGAGATTGTGGGCCACTACAACGACACTCGATACCACCACCACAGAAGAAGTTTTGAGCGCGCCAACACACCCCCCCGCTGCTATAGGGTGTCCTCTAGTGATATTGGTACAATGGACCAGGTTCCTAGCAACACCGGCCTTATTTGAGCGCCTTCCGTTTGGGCTCTTTTGACTTGAATTTAGACTGGTGTGGATTTTTATCTTGGTTTCAAAGGATGCGTGTGGAGGTAGACGCGCGAAAAGCACGTTTTGAGCGGTCTCTACTGCTGCCCTGTGCCAGAATTTTGGACTTGTTTTTTTTGCGATGCCTTCCGACTGGTCTTATGTGTCTCTAGTGCATTTTCTGGCGCTCTTGCGTTTGTTTTCGAAATTAGGCAACATAGCAGGAGGTTGTCCGGGTACCCTTAACGTGAGCGTCCTTATAGCGGGGTCGACTGTAGAGCTTTAATTCTCTCCTAGGGACGAAGGGAAAAATGTCGCTCGCTTCGCTCGCTCTGCGGCTCATGATCATGCTTGTGGGATCAAGTAGCTCTGGAGCTGTACGTCTATATCTACTGCTGGAGGTACACCGTCTGCTGTTGTATCATCATTGGGAGCTGTGCAACACCACAGCTGTAAGGCTACCGCACAGGAGGCAAGTTGCACTTGCCGCACCAACCTTTGTTGAAGTTCTTCTGACGCCGACGGAACAGCTCCTGACGTCGTCGACATTGAACAGCCTGGCCTTTCTCGTCTCCAAGTGGCGTGGCACTGACTCCCAGGCGCCC
Source organism: Ectocarpus sp. CCAP 1310/34 (assembly GCA_902602495.3). Taxonomy (NCBI): domain Eukaryota; class Phaeophyceae; order Ectocarpales; family Ectocarpaceae; genus Ectocarpus; species Ectocarpus sp. CCAP 1310/34. Next base: position 262,303 of record CACKRE030000011.1, on the reverse strand, counting down.
AAGCAACTACTCGCGCTGAGCAGCGGTGTGACTGCTGATGCCCTGCAACCCTTGGGACAGCCGCACGAGAGGAAGAGAGCCAGACGCTTCGCGCTGCCAAGCTTACCAGCATAGAAAGAGCACCTGTGCGACCCCAGACGAGCACGACAAGTACCGCACCGACAGTCTTCTGGTGGTCACGAGTCATCAACCACGACACAAGGCTTGGAAAGCGGGGTCGTGCGAGGCGAGAGGCGTGGATGATGCCGATGCCGATGTGTCCGAACTTCGCCTCCGTGCATTTTTAGGGGATTGGGGCAAAAAAACACAGGAGGCGTTCTTTCTTCGCCGATCGCACGCTCCCAAGATTTCAACTGTCTGGGATCTGGGAAGGTGCTGCTTGCCGACGATCCCCCCCACTCATGGCCCTCTTAATTAAAGGGGGGATACGCCGGCCGTGGGAGATGATAACACGGAGTTATTCTCACACGTAAGAAGCAGAGTAAGAAGAACGGAGGACTTCCAACACGTGCGCAACAGGTACGTACGTGAAGTATCGCGGCGCATCTCTGCGGGACCGCAAACGGCGCGGTGTTGTAAACGATCCTATCCATAGAAAAAACAGTTCGAACGTCCGAACTTACTACTGTAGACCTCTGTCACCGTTTCGTAGCCAGCGCGCACAAGGTTTCCTGAAAAATCTGATCTTCAACCGTATTGGAGCATTTGTTTGTTCTACACCATCGAAACAATGTCTTGAATAACTACCTAAGTTCGGGACAAACAGATTTTCACCTCAAGGGTCAGTCAACCACAGCAGTATCACTTTCCGTCGCAACTCCGAATCCAAATTAAGGCGACACATGTGCTCCTCTTCAACACGTATTGTTATGTAGACCCACTGCCTGTCAGGGTACGGATCTACTTGTTCGATGCTCACGTACGTACATGTACGGCTATATCAACAGCAGTGGCATGTATCAACAACAGTGCCAGGGACAACAAGTGACCACATGCCACGTCACCGCAGCCAACGTCTAACAAATTGTGTCAAATGTCGCCCCCGCCTGCCACAGGCGGCATCACTTGTTCTGGGGCTTCTTTTTGTTGAAGGAGACCCGCTGACGCACGGTCCGGTACCCCGCACAGATCTGGCACACCCATGCTCCAGCATTGGGGTCCTCCCTCTTGATATTACCGCCACCATTCCACACGGTAGACTTGTCTTCCACAGCCGTGGGCTCCTTGCGACGGCCTGGCCTCGTACGCGACTTCTTCGCCGAGGGGGGGGGGGCGACGAGTTCCGCAGCTGTCTCCATGCCGTTCGAGTTCTCCCGCATGGCGCAGTCTGCGAAACAACGACAGCAGTGAGGAGTCGTGTTACAAGGCGACCGGAGGGAAGGCTTGACTGATTGCTACGCGCCGTACCTGCCCCCTGTGTTCAAAACTTGTCCATTGGTTGGTCACGACCCATCTCTCCAGCAAAAAGTGGTCCCCTGAAGCGATACTTGATACCGAAAAAAACAGCGTTGAGAGAAAATATATCGCCCACCTTCGGAAGCATGGACGGAGGTGTGGCACTTCCAGCACGTAGTCATCGGGAGCCCCGGCGACTCCCAGAGGTGGCACGAGTCGCAAAGGTTTGGGTGAGTGTCGCACACCTGCACGGGTCGACGAACGAGGAGAGAGTGGGTATAAAAGCAAGGGAAACCTCTTAACGTTGCGACAGCAGCGTACGCGGGATCGAGCTCTGAGGGCCTATCGCCTTGGGAGTGTATGTTTAATCAAACTTAAGGCAGGCAGCTAAACACGCTCAAGTCTTTTACCGTCACGCGAAATTTCTCACCGACCGGTGGTTGGCAAGCATCTCCTTCGTTTCGACAATACGCATGTACTTCCAAGGGTAGCCTGGGTGCCTGTTGCTGGATCTCCCGCCGTTGTGTTCTAGCCAGTGCCCTCCTGCAAAACAGACGGAGGCCGGGTAATATGAGCTGCGCGACCGAGCAGACAATGCGCTACCGCCTGAGAGTACGAAGGATAAACCATCCGACGAGTCGTGAGCTTCCCGCCTGGAGCGAAAGCAGTTGAGTCCGAATGGCCGACTCCGTACCTCTTGTTTTGAGGACGTTAAATCACGCTTTGCTGTGGAAACGTCCGAATTCTGCGTCCAAACCGGAGCGTAAGACATCCACGGGACTACTGTAGGTACCGGTCATTTTACTCCCGGCTACACTGAGATGCCCACAACAAGGTCAACTTACTCATGAACAGACCGTGCTTTCCCAAGGGTGAGGATTGAGGAGGTGGCCGCGGGGAAATATTAGGAAAAACTGCCTGATATCGCGGTAGCGTAGCGCTAATCCAACATGCACAACAGTTTGTTCAGGTGGACCCCTCCTGTACAAGGTTAGGAATCAATGCTCACCTTTCATTGTGATTCCACAGCCACATAGGCAAATGATGGCTAGCCCATCGAGGATTCCCTGTTTCTTTCGCCCCCTGTATTCCTCATCGTACATCTCCAACACTTGACCCTGAAAGACGAACAGGGTGCGTACAAGACACCACAGAGCTTGCTTGAGCGAAACCGGGCAGTGAGGAAGAGCGGGGACAGGCCAGAGGTCCCGTCGGCAACGACCCCCAGGAGAGACATCAACATCTACATGCAGCCACCGTTAGACCCTGCTCTACCCTGCTCAGCGACAATTCATGCATACCAGGGACCACGAGGTTCCGGGTGGAAATCGTGATCTTCGAGCTTGGAAAAGGGTGCCCCGTAAACACATGGTGGCTCAAGAGCAAAGGTCCGCTTGGGGGAGAGGAGACAGATGGCTGCAGAACAGAGTGATCGACCGCAACGAAGAGCTGTGCATGGTTTAACGATCGACCCTAACGGTACTTCTTGCAGTCATTGCGCTTGCGTGAAGCACCCTTGGCAACTACAAACAGCCCCAGCTAAGTTCGGCTCTCATCGTTGTGAGTGGACGGAGGTCAGCACACGCTCTCCGAACAATCTACATACCTACGCCGTGTCAACCGCAAGCACAAAGAAAACAAGCTACACCTGCAGGTGGTGGCAGTGGACCCTGTCGCGGGGCCTGAGTCGATGAGGAGTGGGTTCACCACTGGGCCTGCTGTTCCATGAATCCGATCCGCGGGTGGCCGTATCCGTGACCTTGCCAGCCGCGACAGGAGTATCCGACCGCGGGAGCTCATCCCCGCTGTCCTCCGAAATCATGCGGCGGGTAGTCCTAAGGCTTCGGTTAGGCCTCGGAGTAGCCTGAGGCAGACAAGCAAGCAAGTGGGCACCGAACACGGGTGAGGGGCATCGCCACGTAGAGGATATGCACGGGGGCAGAGCGTTCGGGCGTTCCTTGGTCTCCAAATAAATACTTTTACGCCGCCGATGCCCCACAACGGGGTCCAAGTGTTGCTAGCGGAGACGTTGGTAGTAGCCCTTGATGGGAAACGTTGAGTATAGCGAAACACAGTAGACAGTCGTTCACCAACGTATAGACAAGAACATGCTAGATTTGATTGCAGGCAGCATGCGCCGCCGGACAAGCTTTGGATAAATTCGAAGCCTGCCGCGCTTTGGCATCAACCAATCGGGTCTTGCCGACAGGGAGGGGGCTTCAAGAATATGAAACAAACCTGGTGGGTACGTGTTGCCTACATCTGGTGCTCACCTCACCCGGACGGCATCGATTGCTCCACAAAGCAAGAGGACTCATAAACTTGACCCCAACAACACCCAAAAAGAGCGCCTAGAAAAATTCGACATGAAACGACAGCAACACGTCTGTCTCACCGACGGCACTGAAACCGGCGAGGACGCCTTCTGCCTTTTCTTGGGGACTTCGACGCCTTTCCCCTTGGCCTTGATTTTCTGGCAAGACGACGAAAGGGGACACAGCAGTGAGGCATCGCGACCACGCGAGCCGGGGTTAGCGGACACAGCTTAACGCTTCGACAGGAACATGCCGCGACGTTACACCTTTTGGTTAGTTGCACCAGGCGCCATCGACTACTTGCGCCGCGATCGTGTCACCCTCATGCTTCCAAGAGAGCAACACCTAGGGTGCCTCCTTCATGGTAAAGCTCGGTCTCCGGCGTGGCATCTCTTTTTCATTGCAGAGGGAAGCACAAATCGACCCGCAAGCGAGCCGTAGCGACGTGCACAGACAGGATTCCAGCAGTTTCTCAAATTTTTACACGTCCACTTTACGTGGTGTTGAGGTGCGGTCGCTCCCTTGGCTCGCCAGCGGGAAGGAGCAAGCCCCGTCCTCGAACAGACACACAACACCAGACCCAAAGCACGTGAGATGTCACCAAAGACACCCGGACCTTGTTCGCCTTCAAAGCTTCTGCTTCCTCGGCATTGGCCAAGTTAGTCCACTCGACCTCCCTCTCTTTCCGCTGTGCGTGGAAGGACTTTTCCCTGCTCGGCTTCCCGATGAACCTGAAGGTCACAGGCAGACAGAAAGGGAGCGTTAGTTGCGAAGCATGTCCCATGGATTGGCCTATCTCAAAGTTGGCGATGTAGCCAATAATCATCACAACACGTACGCACATCACCACGCCAGCCCAGCACCGCAAAGCACACAGATGAGAGAACAACAAGAGGCTCGTCTCCACAGAACTCACGGTAGCAAACGCCCTTGGAACTCGGCACCCTCGCGCTCACACATGCGAAAAACAAGGCCTCGATGCGTGTCCCATCCTTTGGTAGGACGCGTCTATTTGTAGTCCACATGACACAAAAACGTCGAGAAGGGTCGCACGGCTGCAGTAGTTTGTAAAACTAGCAAAAAACGCTGCAGGAGGCTTGTTGGACGACTCGTCAGAGAATGGCGGTAGCCTTTGCCACAGCGCCACACAACATCGTGCTGCAGCACCAAAGAGTCGACAGTTCATCCAAGCACTGCTGTGCGCCTAGATGGGAGGTAGCATTTGGGCGGCTGCCAACAGCAGCGATGACCGCCGTAAAGCGCCTCTCATAAAGGCTTGCACCCGAGCCTCGTTTACTCGTAGATGAGTCGCGGACGGGACCCTTCTCTCACTTTGCACCAGACGTCAGCCCTTTCCCGTAGGCCCGCGCTAGGTAGCGTCCGACATCCACTGTGGCGTGCATTCCGCTCGGCGACATCTTCTTCCGTGCCATGGCCGTCTGCGCCAGCATTTCCTCCAAGAGAGGGTGAGGGAAGCCGTGGAACGTCGCCTTCAGAACCCAATCGAACGGAAGACGTGCCGACAGAGAAAAACAACGGGGTCATTACAACACGTTACGCTCGGAGCCACGGTTGCGAAGCAAGGCGGCGACCCGAGCACAGGGCTCAGTGCCAACCTCACACGGCATCCCACGGTATCGATCTACAACTCGGCAACTATGCAGGAGGAACACGAGAATCTGCCTGCGTCGCCGTCGTGTGTAGCTGTGCGTTTACCCCGAAGAGCAGAAATCCTTAGCCGTTGTGAGGCTGCTCCTCTTTTTTTCGTCGAACCCACTGCTAAATAGTGCTCACACTTGTAACGATCCGTTGGACAAACGCTACGTGAGCGTGACGCCGACCGTGTCTGCGTGCTGCCGCCTCACCTTGCTAGGGCGCTTGAAGTCGGGTTGGCCTGTCTTGGTGACGTGGTCCTTCAGAGCATCCAACACTGGGCCACGGTCGCACTCCACAACGCACGTGTCCAACAGCCTGCCCACATCAACCCAGGTGCATGAGCAGGGCGGACTCGATTATTGAAACGTGAACATAGAGGCACTATTGACTGCCTATGGTTGATGTGCAACACGTTTGAGAGATGAAACCGCGAGCAGGAAGGGAGAGGTGCATCCTGTACACGGGTCTCCAACAGGACAGGTGCCGTTTTGGACTCCTGCTTTTCCCGACAATAGACGGCTTCGGAAGTATTCTTGGCAAAATCTCACTTTCACTTTTAACAGCACCGTTCCTGGGACCAGTCCCGTGTTGTCCGAAGGTTTTACTTATAACGATGTGATGTCACAATATCACCATAAGGGAACCTGATCAGCACAGCCCGCGACCAAGTCACCATCTCTCCCAAAACAGATGCTTGCATTCGGGTGAAACCTTCGACGCTGTGTGCTCCACAGCTCTGAAGAACTTGCCACCAACCGAGATGGGTCTGAGTGGAGCGTTGTGAGCGTCTTGTGACAGAGGACCCAACGTTTTGGAGCTAGAATACATATATGCACGCACCCAGACAGGGTGTGCGCACGCAGCAACAAACGCACGCAGCACGCCCAAATGCTCGTCGCTCTCTCGCAACGCATCCCGCCAATCTTCATGNATGCTTGCATTCGGGTGAAACCTTCGACGCTGTGTGCTCCACAGCTCTGAAGAACTTGCCACCAACCGAGATGGGTCTGAGTGGAGCGTTGTGAGCGTCTTGTGACAGAGGACCCAACGTTTTGGAGCTAGAATACATATATGCACGCACCCAGACAGGGTGTGCGCACGCAGCAACAAACGCACGCAGCACGCCCAAATGCTCGTCGCTCTCTCGCAACGCATCCCGCCAATCTTCATGCCAGAGCCAACAACGCACAAGGCAGCAAGATGCCCTAGGATTTGTTGTGGATCATGCTGCATAACATCGTGTTGTAGTAGGTGTCCAGCCGCTGCTGCTGTGGGCGGGTGTGTGTGTTCGAAAAAAATATGAGCGAGCTGTGGCCCGACATCAAGTTGACAAGCAAGTCTAGACTAAACCTTCGTCAGTGCCGAAGCATGAGCCCTCCCACTGCTGGCAGTAAGCTCTACTAGAGTTGGAGGTGGAATAGTTTTTCGTGGTGGTTGCACAAAAGTACCTGCAGTAGGCTCGTGCGTCTGTTGATTGGCTGGCTCGTGTGATTTTCTCGTCGTACAGAAGAACGGGGGGCGGTCCATCATCACCATCACCAGCTAGAGAGGGGGGTGGTATCCATCATCATTCGCTAGAGGGGGGGTGGTGTCCATCATCAGCTAGCGAGGGGGGTGATACCCACCGTCAGCCGTGAGGGGAAGGGTGCTATCAATCGTCATCAGCTAGTGAGGAAAAAAAAAACGTTGAAAAATTCCCCGGCGGCTGGTGCTGCTGCTGCTGATTGTTTGAACAGGACGCTTCCGCCACCGCTTTAGATAACAGCAACAGCAGCAGCAGCAGAGGCGACACACCCTCTCGCCCACAATGAGTGTAGAGAGGTGCACAGCACAGCAGTGGTACTACATCGTCTAGGAACGAGCGTGATGTGTTACTGGTCCCGTGCTGTGATGTATGTGTGCCTCTCTCCAGAGCAGAGTCAGAGGCCGCTCCCTCCCGCCGCGTCGCAACACAATAACAACAACCAACCGATGGACCCACAGAGACCCAATCAATATCTCTCCTCTCGCTTCCTCCGCCGAAAGCTAGCAGCAGCAGTAGTATAGGGCACACCCTGCTCCCGTCCCGCTCTCGCTGTGTGGTGTGTGCAACACACGCTGGTTGGTGGGACTCCCTCTCTCTCCAGAGAAAAAAAGGCGACAACAAGGCCGGCAGCCTTGAACAACAACAACAAACAACGGAGACAACAGCAACAACATCATCAGCGATGAATGAACCCCAGACCAACCAAACGTTCCCCGCTTCCTCCGCCGTCGCCAACAGCAGTATGTGTGTGTGTCCCGCCCCCCTTGTCCATGTTCCCTGTCTCTGTGTAGTGCGTGTCTTGCCAGTAGCAGCAGCAGTGTGTGCAGCACGGCAGTGCGTCGTGGTTTCTTGCGTGCGTGTAGTTTGTTGCACAAAAAACAACAAAAATAACGCCTCCCGGGGATGCGTCCATGTGACATAAATATATTTGCACAAACGGTGTGCTATCTCGAGACACCGACCACGGATTGCAAAGGTAGCGGTTGGGACAGCTCGGGCAAAATATTACTTGTTGTGCGCAAGTTTTAGTTTGCAATTTGGTGCCGAGATGGTGAAATGGGCTCGAGTCTGCTGGGTATTTAGGGCGCGCAGACACCAGACACCAGACACCAGACACCAGACACCAGACAGCCATGGCTAAATTTTCACGCCCCTGTGCATGAAAATTATTCTTTTTCTCGTGCGCACATACTCCACACACGATCCCTCTAAACAGCTTTTTTTTGCAAAACAAAACAAAAAGCGTACCCCTAACGGGCCACACTTTTCGCAAAAAAAAAACTATTATGACCGTCTGCGGGCATGCGTTGGTGGGGTAGGTGTGCAACAGCACCCGACCCATCCTGGCGTGGTGTTGACCAAACAAAGCAGCTAAAAGCTAAAAGATTAAAAAACTTGAGAAAGTTCAGCATTAACAGACGCCAGCTGCCCTTCGTGCTAAAACAAATCTTCCTAGGTCCGAAAGTTCATTTTATGGCGGCCATTAACTGGCTCTTTCCCCTAAAAAGGGAAGTGATTTTTTCAAAACGTACGTCCGAAACTCGCCAATCGTACAAAACATTTAGTCGGTCTCTCTCGTTGGTTTATGTAAATACAGCAGTAGTCCTGCTGTAAATCATCAGACGCACGGAATGGAACATGACCACCGCGGCACGGACAGCCCTGGCGACCGCCCTTGACAAGCGACGGGCTGCGCGACATTCCTTCAAGGCCGGACCGAACGCAGCAACGTGGAGGATCCTCAAAGCAACGTGCAAGGGGGTGAAGGCAACAATCGCAACGAGCATCTACGACCACCTGGAAAGATACGTGACGGAGCTCGAAGCGATCTACCAGGACCGCGACATGCGGGGGCTGTACCAACACCTCAAGCGGTCAACGGGCCTCAGCGGGAGACAAGCTGGGGGGCAGCAGTTCGTTACAGACGAGAACGGCGTGCTACTCCGGAACAAGGATGCCATCCTCAAGCGGTGGCGGAGATTCTTCAATACCCTCCTGAACTCCAAGTCCCCCACTCTGAACCCAGACGTTGTCGAACAGGTGATGCAGCGACCAGCGACGCGCGCCACCCGACACCTGGCGGCGGTACCAGACCTCGAGGAGGTTGAGGCGGCGACGAAAGGCCTGGGGAACTGGAAGGCGGTTGGTCCCGACCTCCTTGCCGCCGAACTGCTCAAGGTCGACGGCGACGACGAGCCAGTTGTACTGGAGCGCCTCCGTGCCATCTTCGTCGAAGTGTGGAATGGGGGAGAGATGCCGCAGGAGTGGAAGGATGCCATCATTAAGGTGCTGTACAAGAAGGGTGACCGTTCGAACTGCAACAACTACAGGGGCATCTCGCTGCTCTCGCATGTAGGCAAAGTACTCGCCAAGACCATCACCAACCGCCTGAGCGCATTCTGCGAAGCCAACGAAATCCTCCCGGAGGAACAGTGCGGGTTCCGGCCTGGCCGATCCACGGTATGCATGCTGTTCGTTGTGCGCCGACTCCAGGAGCTGGGGCGGAGGAGGAGAATCCCGCTCTACATGTGCTTCATCGATCTGCAGAAGGCATATGACTCGGTGGACCGGGAGCTACTGTGGAAGGTGCTGGCCCGGGCCGGGATCCCCGGGGAGATGATCGCCGTCATCCGCAAGTTCCACGTCGGAATGCGGGCCCGGGTCCGCACGGACGATGGGGAGCTATCGGACTGGTTCCCGGTCACGCAGGGATTACGACAAGGGTGCTCAATGTCCCCACTGCTGTTCAACGTCTTCTTCGCAGCGCCTCTCGAGATCATTGTCACACGGTTCAGCCAAGATGAGGTTATCGTGCGGGACCTAGTGTACTTGAAGGAGGAGGAACGGAGGGGGGAGGGATTGCTGGACCGAGTCCGGAGGGCGGTGTGGGGGATGCTATATGCCGACGATGCCGGCGTTGTGTCGAAGTCCGCCGACGGCCTGGCGAGGATGATGACCATTATCGTGGAGGTGTTCCGGGAGTTCGGGCTGACGGTGTCGGAGAGGAAGACGGAGACCCTGGTGATGCGGGTGAAGGAGAGACAGCGACCGCCGCCGCCGCCACCGCCGGTGCTGACCATCGAAGCAGCGGGGCAAAGGTACGCACAGACGACCGAGTTCCGATACCTGGGCGGCCTCGTCAACGAGCAGGGCGACCTTACCCGAGAGATCAACCACAGGAGCAAAGCAGCGTGGGCGTGCATTAAGCGATACGCCACGGAGCTCTTCGACCGACCGGGAGCACCGTTTCGCCTCAAAGCCCGCCTGCTCCAGGCGGAGGCAGTGGAGGCACTGCTATACGGCTGCATGACATGGTCCCCACGCCGCAACCACTACGGAATGCTGCAGACGACACACCACCGGCTACTCCTGCGAGTCATCGGCTACCGGCGCAAACGAGGCACCTACCGGCAGCTGTCATACGCCCAGGCGCTAAAGAGGGTCGGCTGCCAGAGCGTGGAGGCCACTGTCCGTCAACGGCGCCTGCTCTTTGCGGGGGCCGTGGCAAGACAGCCGGACGGGCGGCTTCCGAAACGGCTGATGTTCGGCGAGTTGGTGGGAGGGGAGGACCCGGGCCAGGGAAACCCGGAGCAGAACTGGCTGACATGCCTGAAGGACGACATGAAGATGTTCGAAGCCAGGTACGGCTCCACGACCGACAAGCCGAGCGTCTTCGGAGTCCCGAAGTTAGTCTGGAGTGAGGCGGCGAAGGTGGAGGGGGGGGTACCGTGGCACGCGGGGGTGCTACAGGGAGCTGAGAGGTTCATGGCCTCTTGGCACAAGGGCAAGGAGGAGGCCAGCCGACAACGAGCCATCAAACGAGGAGACAGCGGGCCCAAAAATAGTCTAGATACGGCACCAATCAACGGGGCGGTAGGGGGGCGGAAGGAAACGGCGCGGCGGGAAGAAAGCAAGCGAGAAGAGACCGACCGCGTGACGTGACATGTTGCGGTCGAATTTCAACGACTAATTTTTCTGTTGCCCTCTCCCCCGTTTGCTGTCGCGTTCAGACTGTCTCTAGGGATATCCCTGTCTCTGTGCGAGTTTGTTTGTGTCCTCGTCTTTGCTTTATTCTGTTTTATTTTGTCTTTTGTTTTGTTTTTTACTGGCACGTACCCCCGCCCCTTCCTTTGGCCGTCGACCTGCCTCCATGTAGTGGGAGGCTACCCCCCCAGGCTGGTGGTGCGGCCGTTCCACTAGTCTAATTATTTATTTTATTTTATTTTATTTGTTTCTGATTATATTTTGTTTTCTTGTATTTTATCGCTCTGCTGACCCTTGGGGTCCATTTTATTTTGGTATACCTTTTCTAGGTACGTTAGCCTGTGACCACGGAAATTGGCCGAGTCAAGTGATGGATTAGTACGGAGAGATTGAGACAGAAGGAGGTACTGGATAGAGAGACCGGGATGGTTTTTAATGTGAAGACAACAACAACAACAACAATGGTACGTCCTTGTCTCAGCAAGATGGCATCGCACATGTTGTTTTGAATACAAGCACATCGGTAGGACAAGTTATCTCGAGGTCAACAAATTCGCAGTCGACTTACCTCGTGAAGTCATCGATGAAACCATTCGCATCCTTATACCGCTGCTCTGACACGCTCGCCCTGATCCCCTTCATAAGCGCGTGCTCCGTAAACATGGGCTGCTCCATCAGCTTCTCCATCGTGTACATTGCCACGCGAAACAGTGGACAAACCGCGGGAATGATCTCTATGTTTCATGATCATCCAGCTGCAGTTCGGGAGAGAAGTCCGTACCAACGTCTCAAGTCGCCATGAGTTGTCAGTACCAGGCAGCCTACAGCAATAGCGTCTGCTCAGCAAACAGGAGTTACTGGAGGATTTAAATTCAGGTGTGCTCTGTGACACGTCCATCTATCTTACACAGCAGTCCGTCGTCACTCTAAACCTTCTCACCATGATCCGCTCGTGGCCGTCCACGAGGCGTGCTTCTTCCTGCAACGCCACATTGCAGCAAGAGAACAACCGCCGGTGGAGCTCAAGGCCGCCGGAGGACGCTTGCTGAGATCCTCCTCCTCCTCCTCCTCCTCCCTGCGAGCAGGGGGCCTCGTGCCAGCTACTACCGCGCGAGGCAGCGGTCTCAGACATAATCCTGATAGCAGGGTTCCAAGGGTATGGAACACTCACACTCAGCACTAGGCTCGTAGGTCGCCCGAGCTCTCGTGTCTACGATGGAGCGCCAGATGGCAGTCGACACAGCTGCTGGCTGCTGGGGGGAGCCAGCTCACAAGCCGAAAGCCTACAGGGGGTACCGCAGATGCGAAATAATACATGCCAGGAGATTCCTCCGATCTGCGAGCCCCCCTCGTAAAACATGACCGTTAGGGATCGATCGATATCAATGCCAATAATGCCCCCCACAGCTGCACCCATGCCCACTTTTGTTGACGTGCAGAGAGTGGTCAATGTCGTACCCTTGGGCAAGATCAACTGTGGGTTCATTTTACCACAGGTATATATTTTACTAGTATGTAGTAGGACCGCCAACGACAGATATTCCGCGGCGTGCGTACTCCAGCACTGGCGACAGAGACTCGTGCTCCAGCGACGAAAACGCCTCCAGAACTCATACTACAAAACCTTTTTTTTGAAAGCGAGAGACGTGGGACGCTTCCTCTGACCGCCGTTGCTGCGTACCCAACGGAGCCGACAAACCTCCGCATGAGCGAAAGCATGGAGTCTTTTACTGCTGCTGCCGTTACGAACGAGTCACATCATGTCGATGTGGGTGAGGACGTGGAGGGCGGGCTGGGCGGGCTGGGAGAAGTTGGCCCAGAAGTTGGTTCACCGTCACCTCTTTGTGGGTCTGGGTCTGGAGGAGGTGAAGTTGGCGCCGCTAGCTCGCCCGCGCCCGCGTCTGCTGCAGATGGGCCAGCTGCAAGTCCAAGGGGTGCGATCCTGCCGACGTCTCCAGGTACTTACAGGCGTGCCATCACTGCGTTCATCGACGTACATTTCCAACTTCCCATCTGTATCGGCACCAATACCGCCAGCGAAACAAGTCAAAGTCAAAGTTGTTGTTTGTTTGTTGTTTGTTCGTTGTTGTTGTTGTTGCTCTTGCTCACAAGATCGCTTATTTGTCCAAGTACTTTGGCCCCTCTAAACCAAGCTTCGTTGAAGCACACAACATTATCAACCTTGCTCATGCTTCTACTTGCATTTGTTTGTCGTGTCCAGAGGACCTGGCGACCCTTCAAGGGGAGGTAGAAAACCTCCTTTTCCCCAACCTCGAACAGGGGAGCCAACAACAGTTTGGGGAGGCAACAATCGAGAACGCCGTGGGGATGCTGAAGGCGAAGATTGGGCGCGGCTACCCGCTTCAAAGACACAACAAAACAAAGGTGAGGTTTGGACCCTCATGTTTGCTAAGGTTACCCTTCACTGGCGTGAAGAGTGGACTTGCTGCGTTGTTGATACTGTCGGCTGCACGTGGACTCGTCTTGTAGGGTCGTTCGCCATGAGACCAGATGCACAGCCTGAAGGATTGAAACATTGAACGTTCGTCGTGAACGTTCGGCAAGGGCTGACGTCCAATGTGGTTTTTCTGCACCCCCTTCAGTTGTACACCAGAAAGCAGGAGGCGGAGCACGGCAGGCGCAATAGATGGAACTACGTGGAAATCGTCTGTCCTCAGGCGGGGTCTCCGCGAGCACGAGAACGTGTCGCGAATGCGAGCGCTCGCCGCAATACTAGCTCAGAAAAGGTGCGTCAGGATTGAGTATTGGTAACGCTCCCCTGTTGAATGTTAGAAAAAGGCAGGAAAATCACGACAAAGAATATCTCCCTGTTGTATCTCGTGTCGGGGAACAAGAGGAGAGGTCATCTCCCTTTCCACGCGGACACATTTTTTTCTGCAGCACCTGCACGAAACCTCCGCTTCCCACGCTGCGCCCCCCTGTGTACGATACGGTGTGCAAATTCCAGATTGGATGCGCTTTCGAGGTCGGATTGTGGTGGGCGGCCAACAGCCCTGCGCCGATCGTTGCGAAGGTGAGGTCATTTGCCATCAGTAGAAGCGGGTAGAAGCGGGTAACTGACGACGACGCAGCAGTAGTCTCGCCATGAATACGGTGAATGGACGAGCTCGATGGGAGCCACAGCCTACAGGGATCCGCGTCCGTACACAAGGGCTGGTGTAAAAATTCTGTGCGCCAGTAGACTGTTTCTTAGTAGTACGTGGAGGTAGACTCGTGAGAAGAAAGCCTATCGGGTTTCCAGTGTCAGCCTAGTTCGACGGTGGTTAAGCCTAAACAACCCTAAACCCTAACCCTAACCCTAACCCTAACCCTCACCCCAACCCAACGCTTGGTTGCTGGGCGTTGGTTAAGTGCTAGGTCGCTGCAAGTGGTAAACCTAGACTGCTGGCGCACAGAATTTTTACACCAGCCCTGGTGTACGGACGCGGGAGCCAGCCTACAGCGCTACCTTCGCAGCCACCCGATATTGCCTGGGGGGTGACCGAATGCCACGCCCACTTATGTAACCACAGAATCGCAAGCTTGCTCTTGCCACTATTTTGCTTCTCTACCGCTGCTTCTCTTCCGCTGCTCAGGGAAAACTTTGCCTCACGCACCACACGAAGACTTCCGGCGGGAAGGAGCACGAGCGCCCGCGAGCTATCGAGAACGAGATGAGCGTAGCGGAGATTGAGGCGAAAAGAGATTTTCTCCGTGAGCTGCACGCTTCTCGCGTCAAGACGACGGAGATCCACAAGACTCTCGAGCGCGTCGGCAAGAGGCTAGGACAAGCAGGAAAGCAAAAGGTGAGTGGCTGAGGCCGTTGTTCGTGGAGGTCATTTGTCAACGCGAGCGAGGTTGGTCGTCCAAACGAGTACACCACAGGAAACATCTCGCTTGTGGCAGTGCCCTCGCAGCCAATCATGTTTCTGTTGCATGGTGGCGACCGTACTTTTGGAGCTTTGTTTTGCTCGTTCGGCTCATGTATCTCGAAGTTGATGTTCCCGAAGTGTTCACACCATGTTCACACCGTAACGAAGCCGCTTTCGGGTGGTGCATCTGTGGATTCACGGCACCTTCAGGTGCGGACTATGATGGCCCAGTTCGATGCCGAACGGCAGGCGGAGAACGGGGCGTTTAACGACGCCCAGCTGCTCGTTGGCCATCTCCAGAACACTGAGGCCTTCCTAAGGTTCAAGCACGAGGATGGCCGCATGACCTGCATCGCATGGGCGTCTCAGGACCAGAAGGTCTTGGCGATGCGATACCACAAGATCATCATACAGGACAACACGTTCAACACCAACGTGTAAGTGCAGTGTTGAGCACGCAGGAACGTCGTGAATTGCTTCTCTGGTGATGGTTGGCGATACTTCTCTGGTGATGATGGGCGATATGTTTTGACTTCGTTTACTTCGGTTAGCGGCGGTCACCACCACTGTCATACCGGGATGGATTCAGTGAGCAAATGTATCAAACATAGGCGCTCAAGTCACCCATCGAAACCCCCACACCACCCCCACGCCTGCCCCTGGAGAACTCAGTTTGGCCGGCAGTATACACCCATGGAGTGAAGTGTCGCTTGATGGTTTCCCCACGATGTCATAGCGCACCATCGTACATCCGTTTGCCGTGCTTCTATGGTGCCATCTGCCAACCAGGTACAAGTTCTTCCTGGCACTCATCGTCGTCGTGGACAAGGAGAATCACACCCAGATAGCCATGCAAGCCCTGCTTGCGAACGAGCGATCAGAATCCTTCGAGTTCATCTTCGAGTCGTTCAAGGAGCTCTGTGGCGGAGGAAGCCCAGGGGTAAGACGATGACCCAGACCCCTTCATCGGAAACGTAGCGATGCCACGGGAGAATCGTATACGACTCCCCCCAAACAAATGGTGGCGCTGACACAACGAGATGAGACGGCGATGGATGCTCAAGTGCATGTCCGCGCCACGCGTTCAACTGACCTCCTTCTGTTGTGGTTGCTCGCACGTTCAATCAGGTGGTCTTCACTGACTGCGACTCTGCCGCGATGTTGGCGATCGCGAACGTGTATCCGTCGGCCCTGAACAAGTTGTGCATCTGGCACACCATGGAGAACATCAGGGATCATGGACGGGGTCTTGCCGAGGGTGTCCTTCCGGCCGTACTCGGCAAGTTCAAGGCAGCAGCGTACGCTCAAACACAGGAGGTGAGATACACTCGACCCTGTTTCGTTTACTTCTAAAGATGGGATATTGTTTTAGGTGCACCGGTGAAAGTTAACCGCGACAATGGTCGTCTTACCTAGTTAGTGAGTAGACGAAGGAAGCGGTCCGCTCTCGTTTTTTCATTTCATTGAGCGTTGACGTAAACGTGTACCCGCCCCCCCCCCCTTCATCTATGGTCTTCGCTCGCTTCACTTTGTCTTGCTCCCGCAGTATTTCCTACAGCTTCGAGGGGAGATCCTGGACATGTTGCCCCCGGAGAGCCACATGTACAAGTACATGGCCGTCAACATCTTTGGCGCAGAGTAAGCACCGTCTGGCATGATGGCAGCCGCTACGCTACGGAGAGTTGACGTTTTCCTCCGTGAGACCTCGGTCGGTTGATCATGTCATCCTCTTTCCGCCTCTCACACTCCCTTCGGCCCTCAACGTGCCTTGAACAGGCGGGCCGGCAAGTGGGCTTCGTATGTTCACCCTGGGCTGCACACGCTCGGCATTGCCTCCACGCAGCGAGTGGAGTCGATGAATGCGGCGGTAAAGGCAGTGGTGACGAGGAAGGGCAGTATGATGGACCTCAACGATGGGATCATGGCCAAGGTTCAGGACGGCATGGCGAAGACCGAAAGGTGCGACTCCGACACGACTCCGACAGTATTGTGGCGCGTTTCTGCGCCACTGTCTGAGGTACCACGTGACCGAAATGCCTCGACCTGTTGACGTCAACTTGTGTGGCGTCCATGTCTTTTGGTGAACTGCTCAGGAAGAAGGTGGTAGCTTGTTGCCGACATGAACATCTTGTAGCATTCGTTCTCAAGCGCTCTCGAAGGCCCGCCCGTCGACAGCAAAGCGCCAATAGTTTTCCCGAGGGTTTCGCGACGATTTTCCGTTGTTGCGTGCCGGTTGCATCGAATTTATGGAGGTCCCCCTGACGTGGTCGGATAGCGTCAGCAAAGAGTTTTCACTGCCTGAGCTTTTTTGCAACGCCACGGAGACAACTCAAGAGCATCTTTATTTTGTTTTGTTTTGTGGTTGAGATATTCCGTGCCCTGCTTGCTGCTGCGCCGTGCTTTGTAGGCGGAGCACTGGAGGGAAGGTCAACAAAGTGTCGATGCGGCAGGCGAAGTCGGCGATGTCGAGGGTAACAACCAGCCACGTTGACCAATTCCGTTTCATCCTGGATGCGTTGGCGCACGAGAAAAGCAGCACGCACGCCATGGAGGTCAGTTGTGGCGGTCATGGGTCATGCCGATGGATGGGCCCGTCTATTTGCTACCCCATCACACGACGCGTTCCCCCCCCTCACACGCCGTCAGACGGGGCGTCTTACGAATGAACGAGACTGCGGCGCGGTCATGAGTTGTGTCTTGTTGCCCTTCCCTCAGGCGCCAATGTGAAGTTCGCATGCCCGCTGCCTAACCGTACGGAAACGTCACAGGAAGCAAATTGCGTTGGGGTGGTGGAAGGCAATGAAGTTGTTGACGCCCCGAACGATGCTGGTGGATTCATTTCAATGCCACACGTAAAAGTTCCTCCCGCCCGTCGTACCTTGTTTGTCGCCCCTACCCGTGCTTATGTGCTACGAATGTCAGGACACTGAAGCGCAGATTGTCGCAGCTCTCACGTATCAGGACAGAACGGTCGTTAGTGATGCAGACGCGGCGCGGAGACTTCTCGACGACTTGGTGGCGGACCCGGCGCAAGCCAAGCTCGTTTACGACACCCGCTCTGGCGAGTTGGTGGACCCTTCTCATGAGACGCCCGATGCCTCTGGTATTACCATGGTGTCCCGCACGTCCGTGCCTCACTTCGCCGACTTACTCCGCGGTCAGAACGTCGACGCAGTGGTGCGCATCAGCAAGATCACTCCACCGTCCGAATTTGGTCACCTTGTGGCCGTCGGATCGGACGGCTTCTTCTTGTGCACATGCCTTCGGCAGCTGGTGTACGGGCTACTCTGCCCACACGTCATCAAGGCCTTGTGGTCCCAGAGGATCACGCGTTTCAACGGAGCAAGCATTGGACCATGGTGGCGTGACAGCAGTACGCCGTGGACGATGGAAGCTCTCGCCGCCAGGCCTGCCAGGCTATCGACCGGAGCTGCAGGGGCTCATGGACAGGTGCCGCCCCTCGTCGGCAACCCCGACGCCATCGGCTCACTCGACTCCGGCCCGAAGCTGTCAGCTTACGGGTACGCCAACGGACTCTCCTTAGGGAAGGAGTTGGGTGCCTTGTTCAAAGAGGTTGGGTCTGTGGCCGGCATCCACCGCGTGGTCGACACCGTCTTCAACTTCGCCAGGCAACAAGTGGAGGTCGAGAAGAGGTCGCTACGACAGGAGTCACGGGGCCGGGTGTTCACCGGAACTTTCTCACAGCCCACAACGGTTACGGGGCGGGGGGGCGCGAGTAGCCGGGGCGGTCGGGGGTCGACGGGGACAGGGAGGGGTGACAGGGGCGGAGGCAGAGGCAGAGGCAGGGGGGCGGGCAGAGGTGGTGGGGAATCGGTTGGTTTGGCCACGGGCACGTCGAGCCCTGTATCAGGGGTTCCCACTGTTCAAAATCCCGTTGCCGCCGGCGCAGTGCCTGCGCCTTCCGTCTTACAGACTCCCGCCAACGGGGCGCACACGTTCCAGGGCTTGGGCACGCCGCTTCGTTCCCTGAACAACGTCGACTTTGGTGGTGGCGGGCAGGCTCGGTCGCCTCCTCAGGAACCCGCCCATCTGATGCACATGGAGCACCTGCACCCGCCGCTCGCTCAAAAGCAGACGGGGCAGAGCAAGAGGCACAAAAGGGGCGGGTGCTAGGGCCAGACGCCCGAGAATACTACCGGAGTAGCTAGTATTGTAGCACGAATGGTTGAATCGGCGCGTGGCGTCCCTCCCTTTCGCGTGCGCGCTCCCGTGCTTTTGTTTGTGGTCTGCGTATAGCGTTGCTAGGGTCTTCATTGTACCGTCGGTACACGGTTCAACTAGGCAAAACACAGCCGGCTATTAGGGTGGCTAGCGGGGAGGGGGGATAGCAGCCTCAACTTCCCGTTCTTTTACGTCCTTCGCGCAGGTTATTGGTGCGTTGGAAAAGAGTACCTGTAGTACATGACCAACGCATGGGACTGCTGTTGTTGCGGTGTTGTTGCACCTTCGCCAGAGCACAATATATTATTTTCTGTGCTCGTTGAATGCTGTCCTTTATCTCTCGATCTGTCCTGCGTTGACCTGTCCTGCGTTGCGAGTGCCTGCATGTTTGTGTTGACCAGGAGTTCAAACGTGGACGGAACTATGCCCGAAGTGTTTTTTGTTTTCGACATGGTGCACACCATGAAGCGTTCTTGCCACCACGGCTCTGCTTTGTGTTCACCGGGAGCCCGGGAGTCAACGCGGTCGTCGTGGAATTACGAGGACCACAGCAGTGTGCTTTTTTTTCATGTAGTGCACACCGCAACGGCGCACTACGCCTCTCCATAATAAGGACAGCGGCCGTCTCTAACTTTGGTTCAACCTTGTTCTTTTCCCTTCAACCCCAAAAACCAAACGAAGGAAGCTAATGAGGGCTGCGGTGTTGCGCTATAACGAAATGCCGAACACTAAAACAGTATACAAGCGAGGAAAACAAACACAAAAACACTTGGTACAGATCACTTTTTCTTTTGTGTGTGTCGTGGCCTTCGTGCGTGGTAGCTAGCCTCGGCTGGATGGGGTCGTAGTAGCAGCAGTAGTTTTGTTGCAGCAGAAAGACTTGACGCGTGTAACGCACGTCGTACTTAAAAAGTTCGAAGTGCTGCTCTCCTGAAGATGGGGCAGAGCAGTGTAACAACAACCGCAGTTGTACAAGCACATGAACAGAACTAATCTACACGTACGTCCAGATAGATCAGGACCACACCAAATGGTTAGCTGGGCACAGGTTGCAGCAACGGCGGTCAGAGGAAGCGTCCCACGTCTCTGTGCTGCTGTTGTGCTGGTTCTGCTGTTGTGCTGGTTCTCGCTTTCAAAAAAAAGGTTCTGTAGTATGAGTTCTGGAGGCGTTTTCGTCGCTGGAGCACGAGTCTCTGTCGCCAGTGCTGGAGTACGCACGCCGCCTGGAGTCCAGATATGTTGCAAGATGCGGTATCTTTCCACACACAAACGTGCGCAGCCAGCATCGGATCACCCTTGAACCTTCAAGAGTATTCTCCATCCCTACGAAGGATTGAAGGTTCTGTGAAGAGGGGACCCGTGGTAATGACCCCCCCCTTGTGCATTGACTACGAACAAGAGTTCCATCAACTTTGATTGTGCCGAACAAATGCGACAGACTCAAGATCTTTCGTGGGCAACGATCTTACCATCGACGCCCCCCCCCTTACTGCTGTATACACCACCATCATCTATGCTGCAGAGCTGGAGCAGATTTGCAGACACGGCATCCCTCACACGCGGGCCTTAGCCTGTATCACATCTGGCCGGCCAGTCCATTGGGGGGCGGGAGACCGATCCTACCAACCTAGCGGGGCTTTGTACTGCTGTAGTCTACGGAGTCTCTGACTTCCGCAAGAACTACAATACTTTTGATGGGGGAACACAGAGTGAACAAGGGTTGCCATATGACTACCGAAGGTGAGAAGGGTTGCGTTAGGTTGAGACTGCAACGGAAGAAGGGACATCCACAGCAAACTACTTGTCTGTGCAGGGAAGTAGGTGGCAGGTATTCCGGCCACCTCCTTGATGATATCAGTCCGGCACATCCAAAAACGCACTCGACTACGTATTTTCTACTGCTGTGGATGGCAAGGCTCCACTGCTCACGACCTCATTCCATCAAGTGTCTACAGAGTACGTACCCTCATGGAGGTTTGCAATCGTTATTGTTCCTTTTGGTGTTGTTGCTGCTACTACCGTAACATTCGGAGAAATGGCGCCGGGTGCGATCGTTTTTTTCAATGTTTATTCCTCGGGTTTTTATCCCACCCCGGTGCCATCTCCCCGGCCGGTGCCATCTCTCCGACCCCGGTGCGGAAATGCAATCAAATCGTTTCGTTCAGTTTTTTCAAGGCACCCCGGTGCGATCTCTCCAACCAGTGCAATCTCGGATGAAATACACACAGGTGTTGTTTGCACGCACCCCGGTGCCATCTCCCCGACCGGTGCGATAGTATTGATGCCAGTGTAGGCATAGACTACCCACATACACGGTCTTCTTCACATGCTATTTAGACTAGTTGACAAATGCTATGCATACTACTTGTGTTGATCAGTGTAGGTACCGTTGCTGCTGGCTGGAAGCACACCGATAACGGCAACGTAGGCTGGTACGTAACAGCTTTCCATGTAGCGACTGGTATTGTGTTTGAAGACGAGTTTGACTATGGTGTGACAAGGACAACAAACGATGTGGTGTCCATCTGAGGCACCAATACATACGGTATCAGGCTGTCTTCCACTTTCGTTTCGGTCTTCCTCTCCGGATACCAGTACGTACGCAGCAGTACAATAGTTTCGTGTTGTGTACGGTGGTAGGGTGCCGCTTGTACGTTGTGTGTTTGGTTGAGTTGACGGTTGGCAACTGGCATCCCGCGTGGATCGCGACCATGTACACGTACATACCGGACAGGAGTGGGGCTCCGCTGACACCGTCCCCACGTGCAAAAGTGACGCACATGTACCTCATTCCGGCAGCTGAAATGGAGTTCAATCTTGTATTCCGGGGTCGGTGAAATCGCACCGGTGGTGCGTAAATCGAATTAATATCACGCCTTTCTTGTACTTTTGTGGGCACCCTGGTGCCATCTCCACGACCGGTGCCATCTCTCCGACTATTTCGGTACGCAGGCTACCCCCGTTGATGTTTGAAACCAAACGCTTCCCACGTTGTTTCATCTGAGACACCCACAGGAGGAATACCTGAAGTGGCATTCGTAGGTTTCCTCTTTCTACAAGTTCATGCGTCTGGGGGCCAGATCCTCTATTTTGTCCCTCGTGACTGTTCGGGGACGCCTCGCAATTTTTACTGCAGTGTTCTACATACGTCCCGTCCGTCGCGCCCCGTCCCTGCTGGGACAAATCTGTTGTAGATCGAAAAAAAGCGTTCTATTTCTTGCCCTCAAAGGCTTGTATTAGCCGGCATCGCGCGGGCGATGTTACAATTCGCGCACACAAACGCCAAACAAGCTGTTATGGGCTTCAGCGGAGCTCAACTGAGGGCAGGAAAGCATCGGGGTATTCCTCAAGGAGAACTGGGCACTTTCACAAAACACTCGGTGGGGAGGATGACACTTCTTTGTTATTGTGACCGGCAGTGAATCAAGGCGAGGCACATAACTTTCCTACCGGAGGCATAATTGTTGCTTCGGAAGTTAATTCTAACCCGAGGAATAGTCTAAATGCCAATCCCTCGGAGACAGCTAACTGCACCGAGCTGCTGCTATCTTCGCACGAATCCCTGACATTGCCTGGAGGGAATGCGCTTGGTCAGCCTTGATGGTACAGGCACACGGACGGGGAATAATGGGGTTGAATGTCCTGCTTTGGGATGGACTGTTGACCAAGCATCACCACGAGTGGCGGCGAAGAGCCTGATTGGCGTAGACTAAGTTGGTTATGTTTCAAGAGGGCGACTTTGAACCGAAACAGCTGCTTCACAAGCTGGTTCACTTCACCGACGTTGTAAACGGCGGTCTACTATTTGTTGACTGATTCGCCGCGGCCTACCGAATGGTACGTTTGCCCGCCCCGACTATTCAATGATCGAAGGAGGGGTATCGAACATGAACAGACAAGGACAGGTGCTCAATGTCAGGACGCTGCTCGCTACAGGTTGATGGTCAAGGGCTGTTGTTTGCAGTTGTTTGGAAGGGCCGTGATCTTTTTTTGCCTCGACTCGCAGCACCCCCCTCCTCTCCTACCTCATTTCCTGTCTCCGGCTTTAACCAACCAGCCGCACAGCAAGAAACTGTCCCCAAGGCACATAATACTCTTTTACTTCCGTTCTTACGTGTATAGACTGTACCTGCCGTCCGCTATTCCAGGAAAGAGAAACTGCCTTGACGCCTTCATCATCGCATTGAACCAGGCTTGTGATGGAATGAAGTGGTACGCGTCTACGCTGGAGCTGCAGCTCGTGTCGCTGGAATTTTGTAAGGCATGCAGAAGTGTCCCGACCTTGCATGTTCGTGTCAATGGACATACTCCTCCTGGCTTGCGGTTTTCTCGCAAAATACCGACCATACTCGACAAGTGCAGTCGAGAGGCTTGCCTCTCGGATCGCGTGCCAGCTGTGCAGGCTTTTGGTTTGACGTGGGAGCTTCCGCTGAAGGTTCTGGAGCATAGGTTAGCCCTCGAGCAGCGGGTAGGTCTGGCCCATCGGCAGCTAACGGAACCTCAATTTACAGCATGCGCACAAGGACGATCGATGACGTGTGGTAAACTCCCCCAACAGGAGGTTTTTCCTTGTTTTGCGACCGTGAACGCGGCGGCGTGGCCTGCTTCCCTTCAGGAACTACGGTTTGGTTGGGGCCTCAACGAGCCCATCATCGGAGTCTCTTGGCCGGCCTCCCTGCAGCGGCTATCGTTTGGTTGTCTTTTCAACCAGTCCATCACCGAGATCGTGTGGCCGGTCTCCCTGAAGCAGCTAGCGCTTGGGGATCATTTCAACAGTTCCATCGTCGAGGTCGAGTGGCCGGCCTCCCTGCAGCAACTATCGTTTGGACGTTCCTTTAACCGGCCCATCGCCGAGGTCGTGTGGCCGGCTTCCCTGCAGCAGCTATCGTTTGGAAGTTTCTTCAACCAGCCCATCGTCGGAGTCGTGTGGCCGGTCTCCCTGAAGCAGCTATCGTTTGGACTGTCATTCAACCAGCCCATCGCCGAGGTCGTGTGGCCGGCTTCCCTGCAGCAGCTATCGTTTGGAAGTTTCTTCAACCAGCCCATCGTCGGAGTCGTGTGGCCGGTCTCCCTGAAGCAGCTATCGTTTGGACTGTCATTCAACCAGCCCATCGCCGAGGTCGTGTGGCCGGCTTCCCTGCAGCAGCTATCGTTTGGACGTTTCTTCAACCAGCCCATCGTCGGAGTCGTGTGGCCGGTCTCCCTGGAAAAAGTGTCGTTTGGGCTTTTCTTCAACCAGCCCATCGCCGAGGTTGTGTGGCCGACCTCCCTGCAGCAGCTATCGTTCGGGGATATGTTCAACCATCCTATCATGGAAGTCAGGTGGCCGGTCTCCCTGCAGCAGGTGTCTTTTGGTTCTAAATTCAACCAGCCAAGCGCGAAAGTCGTCTGGCCGGCCTCCGTACGAAGCGTGACGAGTAATGGACGTAGCCTGCTACAGAGCCGGCCCACTCGTGAAAACCGCCTTTTTCCAGCTTGGCTCAAAGCCTTACTAGGTCTAACCGATTAAGCACAGGAATATTGTAGCTACTTGCAGTGGAGTTATTGTGGCGCCGACGGCTTAGTCCCATTTCGGAGTGAGCGTGAAAAGAGAGAATCGTCCTCAAGAGACGTTGGGGAGATACTACCTTTATGAACGTGGTGTCCACAGGAGCCGCGATTTTGTTGTCAAGATGTTTCTTATGAGCACACCGGCACCGTATGGCCGCTATCGAGGCACGTCGTCTCTGGTTTTTCGGGTCCTGATTTTGGCCAGGTATTGTTGAACAGGCAGGGTATGGATAGGAAGACGGCTGTTAGGTACGTTTTTGACCTCTACGCATGACAGGCCCACCGCTGGGCAAGGAAAGACTATGGTGCCTACAATCGTGTCGAAGTGGGGACGCCCTCGATTTGCAGACTTCCCTTTGCGACACGCCACTCTCAAAGGCGGTATGAATTGATTGCTTGGGGTCAAGCAGTGCGAGCATCGTGGAGGACATCTCGGGTAGCAGTTGTGCGGATTCCTGGCACCGAGCCTTCGAGACTTTGTGAAGTGATACATCCTGACGAAAGGAGCATTGGTGTGCAGTGGGCAGTGAAACGGTGCAGCCCAGCTACCCCTGGTCATTCCATCCACATTCAGACGTGGAGGCGAAAGGGGTGCTAATTATCCAAGGGGGGATCGCTGTGGGGTGTGCGCTGCAGCCAGGGTGTAGACCATGTCGCCCAAGTCCACAGAAGATGTGAATTTTCGATGGATAAAAGTGGACCAGGATATGTGCATTTGGGGGGGGGGGCGTACTCTTATGTTTTGCATGTCTTAGCGGTTAGACCATTGACCACGCATCCTCGAGAGCACGGAGCATTGTTCCCACAGGACCGATCACCGATGGCCAATCGTTCCTTTCTACTTTGCCAAAGGTGGCTCAAAAATGACTTCTAGTCTGTCTATCCTAACGATATCTCTTCCCGCCTTTTCAACCCACCTCCTATGCCCCAGTACACCTACCGTCCTTTCCTCTCTAGTCCATGCCTCAAACATCTCCCTGCACGCCCCATCTGTTTTTCCCAGCTCAGTCACGTACACTTCCCTCTCCTTCTTGTACCACGGACATTCCGCGACTACATGAACACGGTCTTCGCATTCGAAGCCGCAATCACATTTGAACTCGTCGTCTTCGTCGTCTACCGTCCTATGTCTTCGTCGACGTTCTCGAAGGCCTATGTGCTCGGTGCTGAATTTGACCTTAAGCTTTGTTCCTGCATCCATTGGTGCATGTAGGTAATCCTTGAACCCTTTTCCTTACTTCAGCATTCCGTACACTTCTAGACCCTCCTTATCCTTGGATTCTTTCTGTTCTGCCCTCTTGGCACAGGCAACAGATATCTTCTCCTTGAACCCCTGTAGACCCTCCGTTTCCAGCGTTTAATCTTCGTCGAGCCCCTTCCATACGTCCTCTACAACCTTGACCCCTTCCGTGGGTGGTCTACCCCTCTTTTTGTTTGCCCACTTCGCCTCCCATACAAATCTCGGCAACCTCTCCTCTCCCATCCCGCACATGCGATACTGCCATGTCAGCTTCCTCGCGTCTCTTCCCGACCGTAGGGATTGGATCCCCAGTTCTGTCCTGACGGCCGCATTACTTATGCGCTTGGAGCATCCGAGGATGATTTTGGCTGCTTTCATCTGCGCCGCCTCGAGTTCTTTCATTACCTTCATATTTCCTTCACATACCTCTCCGGTGCACTCTAGCGGCGGTACGATTACGCTCTTCAAAACCGTCAATTTGATGCGTGTATCGAGGTGCCGGTTTGCGAGTATTGG
>CACKRE030000011.1:214544-225271 GCA_902602495.3 Ectocarpus sp. CCAP 1310/34 | reverse complement strand
TTGTTTCCACAACCCATTTCTCCACACGGTGTCGTATGCCTTTTTCACGTCCAGGAAGAAGCAGTACGTCGGCTTTCCCGCCCTCTTTCGACCTTGGATGATTCTCCCTACCGTGAATGCGTGGTGTACGCACCCCCTCTTCTTGCGGAAACCTGCCTGGCCCTCACTAATGCTATGTTCCTTCTCCAATACTCCCACTATCCTATCGTTCAGCAGCTTACAGAACACTTTTCCTACTGTGTTCAACAGTGTGATCCCCCTGTAGTTTCCTGGGTCAGTCTTGTCTCCTTTCTTGAACAAGTTCACAACCACTCCTTCCCTCCATCTACTTGGCGTATACTCGTTTTTCCACACCCAATTGTATAGCAGTACCATCAGCTGGATCATCCCCTTCCCCCCAAACTTCATGAACTCGTTGACTATCCCATCCGCTCCTGCTGCTTTGTGGCACTTCAGCTTGTTCACACACGCCTCAACCTCGTCCTCAGTGAACTCCTTT
Organism: Ectocarpus sp. CCAP 1310/34; assembly: GCA_902602495.3. NCBI lineage: Eukaryota > Phaeophyceae > Ectocarpales > Ectocarpaceae > Ectocarpus > Ectocarpus sp. CCAP 1310/34. Next base: position 224,772 of record CACKRE030000011.1, on the reverse strand, counting down.
TCTAGTTCTACGTTCCCAACGTCTGCCTTCGATGTCTCTTCTTCTTTTCTGGGCCCATGCACCACCTCCTTCTTAAACGCTTGGTCAAAAGCTTCATTCTCCGAGGGCACTCCAAGTCTCTTGTAGTGTCCTGCTAGAACTTCCCTTTTTCCCTTCCCACTGCTGACTAATCCACCGTTCACACCTCGCAAAGTTGCGACCCCTGTATCCCCCCCTTGCGCGGTCTTTTTTACCATTCCACTAATCCCTTCCCACATCTGCTTGACGTTTCCCTCCAGGCCTCCGTTGGCCTTCTGCACTACTTCGTCCCAAATACACTTTTTCTTCTTTTTCACTAGTCCCTTCACCTGTTTTCTCTTGGCCCTGTACTTTTCCCAACTCTCCTCAGACGCCTCACTCAGGTACTGCTTGAAGACTTCTCTACGTTCCCCTATTTGTTGTTTCAGCTCGTCATCCCACCGCTTAACCCATACCCCACATTGTACCACCTTGTCCCACTACTCTCTCTGCCGTTGCGTTCACGATGGACTCCCACCCTTCAATCACCCCGTCCCCTGCTGGTTGTACGTATACCTGTCCGTCTTGGACGCTTCTCAGCAGTTTCCTGAAGGGTTCTCGACTACCAGCCAGTCCCTTCCGGAATTCATCCCGTGTCCCCTCGTCTCCCAACTCTCTACTTTCCACCGGAACACTTCCTCTGTTTCTTACTTTCCATCTTTCTAGATCGGTCGATGTACTGCATTCTCGAATTGTCCCCTCACTATAGCTATTGTGGATTTTCCGTATACAGCTATCCTCACTCAACGCGTCTATGTGTCCGGCAATCTCCAATGCAAATCAACCTATGAGGTTTCAGTATGCACCTTTTCTTCACTCAATGCATCTATGTGTCAGACAGTCGCAAACGTCACTCAACCCGTTAGGTCTCAATATGCAGCTATCCTCACTCAACGCGTCTATGTGTCCGGCAATCTCCAATGCAAATCAACCTATGAGGTTTCAGTATGCACCTTTTCTTCACTCAATGCATCTATGTGTCAGACAGTCGCAAACGTCACTCAACCCGTTAGGTCTCAATATGCAGCTATCCTCACTCAACGCGTCTATGTGTCCGGCAATCTCCAATACAAATCAACCTGTGAGGTTTCAGTGTGTGTCTTTCCTCACTCAGCGCGTCTATGTGTCTGGCACCATCCAACATTACTCAAACCGTGGGGTCTCAGTGTGTAGCTATCCCGACTCAACCCGTCCATGTGTCTGGCAAACTCAAAAACCAATGCATCTGTGAGGTTTCAGTATGCAGCTATCCTCACTCAAAACGTCTATGTGTCCGGCAATCTCCATCACAAATCACCTGTGAGGTTCAGTATGTGTCTATCCTCACTCAAAGCGTCTATGTGTCCGGCACTCCATCATCACTCAACCCGTGGGGTTTCAGTATGCAGCTATCCCCACTCAACCCGTCCATGTGTGTGGCAATCTCAAACCTCACTCAACCCTTGAAGTTTCAGTATACAGCTATAATCACTCGACACGTCTATGTGTCCGGCAATTTCCTACATCACTCAACCTGTGAGGTTTCCGTAAACAGCTATCCTCACTCCACTCGTCCATGCGTCACGCGTCTTTGGTAGCGCATACTATGGGGGCTATATTTGGGGTGGCGTGTTTTACAGCGCTTTGCCAACAGCGCCAACCCACTTAAGTCTAGAGGGGGGGGGAGGGCGCCAGAGATGGGAAGAAAAAAAAGAAGCATATATATACGCACCGGAGAAACCCATCTCAGCGAGTCAATCGTCGATTCTACCTGGCGCCCCCCTGCCTCAGACATACTTCTCCGCCGCTTGTTGTACACCGTCGAAAAATCCAGGCACTCGGGCAGGCCAAATTGGCGAGTGGTCGGATCAGTGGAAGGTTTTGGTCTACGACAAGCCATGCCGGAACATCATCTCCACGTTGCTACATGTCACGCAGCTCCGGAAGCAAGGAGTCACCCTGCATATGCTGGTGCGCCGCCCCGTTGCTTAGTCGGGGCATATCAGTCCTGCATGCTTAAACCGGGGGAGCCTGCAACACTCAAAGGTTCTAGCCGTAATTTTTTATTGCAAGTGTACGTGTACGTATGCTACACGCGAGCGGATAGACCAACCTGCAGCCGGCTTGTATTTCTATCGGTGTCGAGGAGTACCTCGCTCTTGGTCACCCGTGACCGCTTGTGTTTGCCGATTTGTTCCCATGCCACAGCTGGAGACGGAACGAGAAGCCATCCCCGACGTGCCGGCGATATATTTCTGCCGCCCAACGGAAGAGAACATGCGACGAATCGCGGCCGACGCTGGCAAAAGGCTCTACAGGTTTTGTAACTCTTCTTTCAGGCGGCTCTTTCAATTTTCGTGTAAACACACAGCAGGGCGAATCGACGCACAATGCTTGCAGGAGCGCTGCCGTTCGACTGGCGTAACACCCAGGAGAGCTATAGCATAATCTCTCGGCGCCGTATGCATAGTTTGCCGCACTTCATGCTATACGCCCGTCCTCACTGGACAACATGTCCCGTAACCATGCCTCGCAATCGACACCCTCGCGCACAGCAACCTGTTCATCAATCTGTCGAGCAAGCTCGAGCGGCCGCTGATGGAGCTCCTGGCGCGAGAAACCTTGGCGGAAGGCAGCGTAGACATGATCTCCAAGATTTTTGACCAGAACCTTGAGTTCGTCTCCTTAGAGCACCGCCTTTTCAGCCTCGACCGACCGGGATCGTACGTGCAGTACAACGACCCGACCTGCCCAGACGCTCAGGTATAGACCTGCAATCTTGGTGAGGGAAAGGAGAGCGGGGGCTGCGGCTTTTGTGAATGCTCTAAGACCTGCGCGCACGTCGTATTTTATCTGCCCGGGTGCTTGGTTGAATGCTTGCGCCGCCCTTTGCAGAAGCAACGAAAGTTGGCGAAGGCAATTGTGCTTCTATACATTGCAATAAAACAGATGCGGAGACGTGCTAGGAGGTTGAACCTGGACTTACCCCGGTTTCCGGGTCCTTGATGTGTGCATACGTTCCGAGAAGCCTTCTCGTTCGTGCCCAATCATGATGCTGCGGAAAGCGTTTGGCCAATCATTTTTCGTACCCCACTGCGCCTGACCTTTGTCGTCGGAACGCACGAATGACAGATCGAAAACTACATGAAGAGCATGGCGAGTGCCCTTTTCGGGGTCTTGGCCACCGCGGGAGGGGTGCCGATAATCCGCGCGCTTCCCGGAGGGCCGACGCAAATGCTTTCGGAACAATTGAGCAAGGTACATCCCGCTTCTGCAGCATGCTCATGGGCCACTCCTTTCTGGACCGTGGTTGGACTCGTTCCGGCTCCTCCCGCAAGGCGGCGACGAGGCTAAGGAGTAGTGTATTAGTTGGTGTGCCGTGCTCCTGTCGGGCAGTGTCTCCTTGACCTGTTGGCCTATTGTCCGAAGGTCCTGCTTCAGGTGTGCCAAGAAAATGTTCTGGCTCGCTCTCCGTAGACGCGTAAACACGTACACACCCATCTCGCCCGTTGTCCTGGCCTCATCCAAAGATCATCAGCGACCACCTGATGAGCGGGGGGACAGCGTTCAACACGGCAGGAGCGGCAGGGTTCCAGAGACCGCTCGTGGTCGTCATGCACCGGGGCATGGATCTTGTTTCTGCTCTCAGACACAACAGGTACTTGGATAGCTCCTGCGTGTTCGTTTTGATTTGGGCGCATGATTGGACTCTTGTAGGTGATTCGGATTGGTGCAAGCACGTAGTTGGCTGCGTGGTGTTTGTCGTGCTGGCTGGTGATGCACTTCTGAGAGCCACTATAGTGTACAGTTTCGTGTGCTCCAAGATTCCTGTGACCGCCGCAGAACGTTGTTTGAGCATCTGTTGCCCTTTGCCAAACCATGGTTACCCACGCGGTGTTCTACTGGTTATCGGTTCATCCGGCGAGCGCAGCACATACCAAGCCCTGGTGGACGATGTTCTGGACCATCGGTTGAACCGGGTGACGGTGCAGATGGAGGGGAAGAACGGGCAAGGGAAACGGCCCAAGACGTACGACGTTGACGCCGAAAATGTGAGTGGCAAAATCTTGTTTGGGGGTATGTAACACCTAGATTGATTGATGTAGCGCGTAGCGGCAACGACACCAAATGCTCGCGTTTGCGGTCTTAGGTGGGTAACTGTCATGGCTCCTACCAGCTTTACCCGGGCCGTATTCAAGAGCTATTGAACACTCCACCATTGTTGATGTCACAGAACCGCAACTTGACCCCTCACCACCCCAGGAGAGCAGGAGCGGAAACGAGCTGCGACCCCGCATTCCTCCGCACTCCACGAGAAGCTTTCACCAAGCGTTTCCACGAATGTACCGTCTGCTTTGGGTAGTATGTAGACGTGCATATGTCAGCGCGTTCTGGCAGTTATTTGTCAAAACTTGTTTTTCGTGGTCCCTTGCTGTGTCCCTCCCGGATTGCCCCATTCCCACCCGACGTGCCTAGGACTCCTTCTACCGCCGCTTCAAGGGCTCGCCCTTTCCTGAAGCTATCGAAGCCAATGGATCGGAGCTGGCGGCCGTGACTCAGAAGGCAAGACTGGCGAATTTTGTGTATGTTTTTCGTTGGACGGGGAGGTGCTGGAGCCAAAACGGGAGGGCCTTGCACAGCTGTCCCATACATCATTTAGATGCGCCACTATTGTGCTCTGGTCTGTGCATGGTTAGCCCACCTTGTCTATCTACACCAAAGGGGAGCGGGGACGGTGGTCAACCTTACTTCGTTTCATCATGTTAGGAGGACGACATCAGGAGGAGGACCTCCGCAGCGGGAATCAACGCCGACGCGGCATCGTCTGGCTTGGGGGTAAGCACTCCCATCGGCGGTGCGGCCGGAGGAGGAGGGGACGAAGCAACGCAGGAGCTTGCAGCGGCGGTGGAGTCGCTGCCGAAGCTTTTGGAGCAGAAGAAGGGGCTAGAAATGCACACCAACATTTTGAAGGTGAGGTATTCGGTTGCGACTTGGTACACCCGGTGACGTTAACGTACGAAGATGACTGCAGCTGCTGCATGTTGAGGAAGAGTACGATGACGGCACAAGTTGAGTTTTCCGATCCTGCTGGGTTGTGAGCGCGATGTCTACTTGAAAGGTACGTACAGGCTTCATTGATCGGCGGACAAAGGTATCGGATGGACAACGGGAAGCCTAGTTGCAAGCGGAGTGTGTGTGTGCCAGGGCCCTGATTGTGCACGGGTGTTGGTTGAACGGAGGTATTGCGTCGGAGGGAGGGAAGCTCAATCCTGGTCGTTTGATCTCTCATGACGCTGAGGCTGAACTGCAGATTTCCGCATGCGATGGCATGAAAACCCCACACGCGGCTAGACAAGTCGCCGAGCTGGCCTTGAACGAGACACACGGCTCGCAAGCTTTTATGAAACGTTAGCTATACACTTACCGTCCGGCACTTGTGCATGTCGCGACGACACACAGGCCATCATGGATGATGTGGCGGCGCGCGAAGTGCCAGTGTACTTCGAGGTTGAGGAGGAGATTATATCTGCCCCGTCCAAGGTATGGTTTTGGTACTGGAGCGCACTCCACACCGCATGTTTTATTGAACAGGCGCCATCGATGGGCTGGCTGCGAAGCATATTTGTTGAGCAAGGTGGAGCGAATCTTTTGCATCTTTGCAGTAAACCGCTTCTATAGATGGGATCCCTGCAGGCCGGTAGTGTAGCACTCACGTCCACAACATCTTCACGAAGGGGGGGGGGGGTTGCCTTGGATCCGATGTGCGTGTGTTGCTCGACAGGCGTTTCGCAAGTAGCGTGCCAATGTGTTGCAGCGGCACCAACCACTTCGGCTGAGCCATATCGGATTCCTCCCACGACATACATGCCTCCATTTTTCTCGTCTCCTCCTTCTTGGTGACCAGCGGACGAAGAGCAGGGTGCAAGAGCTTCTTGTCAGCGGCAAGGGCTCCATCCGCGACAAGCTCCGCTTGCTGGGAGTGTACTGCTTGGCGGTCAGACCGTCCACAGCGGAAGTCACAGAGCTGGAGGGTCTCTTGAAGCAGTCCGCTGCTAGCTCTGGGGTTAACGGGGCGGAGGAGGAAGCGCAAAGGGGGCTGGGGGCGATCGGGTTCCTGCGGCAGCAGGTGTGTGTGTGTGGGGGGGTGGGTCACGTTATTGTAGCCGTAGTGTAGTTTCCGTTGGCGTTATATTTCTGAATATTCACGGACGACGTCCGCAGTGTCCATGGAACGAGTCATACTACAGGAGAGTACTTAATTTTTTCTTTTGGGCAATGAGATTCGTTGAGCGCTGTGCCTCATTGTCGGCGACTTGTTTTCGCCCTCTCTCTTGCGCATTCTTGCAGATTTCCTTGCAGCACTTGCCGACAATGCAAGCTGGAGGGGGGTCAGCCGAGGCTCCTCTGTCTGGTCCAAACAAGATGCTCTCTGGACTGTTTGCGAAAGCACAAACGCAAGCAACTGGATTGTTGGCAAAGGTGGGCCATCATGTGGTATTCCTTATGATATAGATACCCTCGTATTGAACGGTCCCCTTTCTTTTAACGGTCGATGCTCGACGCTCTAAATACTTGTTTTCCCACGTGTATGAATTGCAAGGTATCCTGTTGGCCTCGAGATGTCACCACTTGAATGTGTGAAGGCGAATAAGGTGCCATGAAATATTGCATTAGTTAAGACACGGATCTTCAAGTGCACTGCGACCTCGGTAAAATCGTGTCGCCAATTGTGCCGCATACTCTGCCCCCACCGGTACGTTGCTGACGTCGTGATACGGGTTGACTGACGCGACACAAGTACTCCTTTTTCTTTTTCTTTCGCGACTGCTCGATCTTGCTGCCGCGGAATCGGCATATCCACAGGCTGCCGCCACTGCTGGGCAGCTTCTCTCTCGAGCCAACAACGCGCACGTCACAAGGGTGGTCGAGAGGTGAGTCCCGACGGTGCAGCCAACGTCATGTTCTGTCTCGTCCTTCTTGCTCAGAACGGGGTAGAGATGGCCAAAGGTTTGGCCCATGTGTGGAATGTTCGTTTAAGAATTTCTTGCACCGATCAGAACAGAACCGGCGGACGCTAGCACGGGTTACTGCCGCATTAGACATGCATCGATGCTTTTCCCTGCCGTCAAACATGACGTTCGGTTGTTGGAGCGCTGGGGAGAAGGTCCGTCACAATCCTGGTTCCCCCAATTCTCGACCCCCCCTGGTGCCATTATCGTCGGCTTCTCGGCAAGTATGCATGCTGTACTTCAAAGCAAACGTGCCGTAGCACAGTCAGACCAACCACACCGCACCCGCCTTCGCCGTGTTAATGGAACAAAGCCTTCTGGACTACGGCGAGGAAGACGAAGCGTACCTGTACCTAGACCCGAAGCTCCGAGAGCGAGCTGATCCGGCGGCGGCCAGGTCCAGGGGTCCACCCCGAGAGGTCATCGTGTTCATGATCGGAGGGGGGTGTTACTCGGAGTACCAGAACTTGCAGGTGTGCCGAGCGGAGCCAGCTACGAAGCGCTGTGCATGTGATTGTAGAGATAAATGGCAACAGCTACCTCTCGCTCGAGTGTTGGGGGAAGATGCCGTCGACGCGCGTTTTCTAGCTAGGAAGGCTGCAATCCAGAGGTCGAGATACTTTGTGTCGCTTTCTCGTCGAAGAGCTTGCTTTGTTTTCGGGCTACGTCAATAGCGAGATGCGAGATATATTGCAGTAGGACCCCGGCAGCTTGTTGGGGGATGTGTGTGCTTCAGGGTCTACAAGTGTGACTCACAAGCGCAAACGCAGAATGACATGCTTGTGGCTCGGGAAATCGCCATCAACAATGTCTCGCGCTCACGAAACCCCGCTCTCCCCCGGCCGACACTGGATGCGTATGCCTTTTTGTGAAACAGGACTTCGCCCAGAGAAGATCGCAGAGTGCCCCTTTGAGCATCACATACGGGAGCACGGAGCTGGTGAACGCTGAAGGATTCTTCGAACAGCTCATGGAGCTTGGGGCGAAACAAGCGTGACAGCTGCTGGCACTAACCAGCCCATCGCTTGTGCAGGCAAAATCCATCCACAGCAGCATCATGGCTCCGCGGATGTGAACGATTTGTGGTCCGGATAGTGCACATCTGGCCAAAGGGACCAAGGTGCTCCGTGTCTTTTATGCGTCTCGTTTTTGTTGCACGAGGGGCCACATCAGCGCCAAGGGTCAACAAGGATATGCCCGTGTGAACCAACTGCCGGCCTGCACCTAGACCAGACACGGGCGAGTGCAGTTGTTGTTGTTGTTGCTGTTGTTGTTGTTGTTGTCTTTACATTAAAACCGTCCTGCGGCGGGGAAACCGGGTGCATTTGGGGGTTTGGTAGCCTTGGTGTATCTTCGAACGACCAGGTCGTCGATATTTTGCCCAATCTCGACAATCATTGTCTCGTACCTAGAAGTTGGTGAGTAGCTGCTGACCCTTGGTTGCGTAAAAAAAGGAACAAATGGTTCTACAATTTTTGTATTGGGGCTCAGAGAAGGCAAGAACACAAGGTAGGCGTACGCTGCAAGTGACGGCACTGAAATGGGACGGCAAAAACTAGTTCGGCGAAATTTCGCACGCTTCGGAGTGTGCCATCGCCGGAAACCCCGGGCAAGACAACAAGGAAATGTGCTGTTGTGTGTCTATCTGAAGCCCACACTATGCAGCATCAACCTGCACGTCGTGAGCAACCAATCGCTCAAAGTTACGATTCATCACCACGGGTGGCTGAATCTGTTGAAGCCTCATATAGGGATTACTGAAGCCAGCTCCCACGCGTACACAAAACTCCCGATGAGGGCTCCGAGGTTCGCAAAGCTTGACATGCCATGGAATTTCCCGAACGTCTTTCCGAGCTCCTTGTACTCGTCGGAGTCTTTCTTCTTGTCGTCCTCCAGTTTGTATCTGCATCAGAGCACATCAGATTGGGAGCCATTATCTAGGGTTGTTTTGAGAACACGCTTGCTTTGACGAGGCTCTCACCAAACAACTTGCGGATGTGTGGTTGGATGGCACAAAAAAAACGAGCCACCTGGGATTGGGCACGGGACTCTCATGGAGATCACTACCCGTGTTGCAGCATTTCGTCGCGTTCAATATTCGAGTACCTGGGGTATCGTTTTTTGTTTTTCTTCCCCGAAGAAATTCGGTAACTCGGCTGTTACACCGGGAATCCTTGATCAAGCGAGAGACTGTTTCATCTATCGTCTGCAGCATGCCAAAATGGCAGAGCTGTCGATGCGTACGCCAAGAAGCGGCAACACGAACTCGAAATTCCGGCACCAGTGTGCCGAGCTTGATGCTGGTCCCGCGAAATCTTCTGTTGCTACGCATGACCGCCGTTGGAAGAGCTGCCGTTGTTATGTTGTCAGCGCTCTTGTCGATTGTTCGTGGGTGAAGAAGAGTACAGGACCATGACTTGAGACCTTAGCTTTCGTGCTCTCGACCGCTGCCTCCGTTAGGAGCGCAACAATGGCGAAGCGTCATTGACGCAGCCGAATGAAAAAACGGGAATGTTGGGCAAAACTACTGCTGCTCCCGCTCAAGACAACAAGCCTTCGATTTCGGAGACAGCGGATTTTCAATTTTCCGTAGGCTACAGCGCTCGCGGGTGCGGACACCGAACCTCGCGATACTTCCTGCTGGGAAAGAAGCTCACCTTTGCAGCATGATGCTTGTGGACTTGGGCTCAAGAAGTACCAGATTCAGCAAGGTTGTAAGCAGCGAGACGAGCAAGGTGACGCCTACTCGGGTCCTGTTGGGGTTCCGTGTTAAAAAAAATACCGCGGTGGAGTGTTCGACATCACGTAGGCTTTTCAGCATGTTGTAACAACCAACGTAGTGGAGACACAAATGTAACAGCAGTTTCCAGACGTGTACGGTGTCTTCAAGTTTCTTGTCAAGGGCATTTGTCCCTCCCCCCACCCCCTCTTTGACCTCCCAGGAGGAAAGTAGCCTGTACCGCGGGACTTCGGAGATGATAAATTGGATGGTCGGGGGACGTCTGGGTGTTAACTAAGCAGAGCGCCCGGCACAAGACTGGGGTACTTGTGTCAGGAGGTGTGAACTTGGATCTAGACTACGAGCCTATGTTGGAGGCGCTATTTAGCGTCGGTGAGCCGGCAAAAGAACTGAAAGGAACCACAACCCCCGCCGGACACTCGGATTGGGAAGGCCGAGTATT
>CACKRE030000011.1:84369-202423 GCA_902602495.3 Ectocarpus sp. CCAP 1310/34 | reverse complement strand
TGCGCACCTCCTGTCGTTTCCCGTTTCCTGGTTAGCTTTTTACTTTTTAGCTCTTAGCTGGTTTCTTGGTATACGTTCAGGGCTGCCGTGTCGTTGTGTCCTTCGTAGAGTCCAGTATACGATAGCGTCGCTCATCAACCCAACTGATGGATGCCACTTGGTTGCTTGGGAGTAATATTATAATGTTTCAATATTTCCTCATGTCCAAAACCAACAAATTCAGTCGTTGAACTCGAACTTTCTATCGTTTTCCCCGCGATAGTGCCTCTGTCAGATGGGCCAAAATCACTCATTTTTTTTGCTCGAGTGAAGCCAAATCGCGTACAAAAGCGCCTCCGGCAGGGCGCCTCCAGCGGGGCCCTCCGGGGCGCCGCGACCGCGCGGCTTCGCCGCGCCACCAGTGTACTGATCGGATCCAGTTTACTGGCTGCTGACGCAGCCAGTATACTTTTTACTGGCGCGCAGCGCCAGTACCCAACCCTACTATCCTGGGGTATAAGCAGTGGACTGAAAAGGCTGGAAGTGACATCGATATGAAAGATAGGGAGGAAGGACATATTGAGTCACCATTGGTAAAGTAGGAAGGGACGATTGGCCATCGGCAACCGGTCCTATGGGCCGTCCTCTCGAGGACGCGTGGTCACCGGTCTAAAAACTATTGCGCAAGCAAAGCATGAGTACGCCCCCCCCCATTTCCACACGACTGCGGGAACGCTCGGCAGGAACTTCACTGTAGTCAGTGGTGTGTGTGGTGTCACCCCCGCTCAGGACCGCACCCCCCCGTGCCAGTGCGGCAGCATTGGTGTCTGCTTTGCACGAGGTGGAATCGCCCCCCCTTCAATACCTCGTCCCCTGCACGTGTAGCAGCGGGTACGGTAGGTTATTATGTGCAGGCAGTGCCAACACTCCACGTAGTTATCACTCCCCCTCGCTCCCTGCACGTGTTCGGCAGTGGTATCACCCCCCCTGGTCATCACCCCCCCTGCATGGCTGCCACCACTCTCACTTTATCACCCAGGCTACACAAGATAACCTCCCCCACACAGAATACAACACCCGATGATATTCATTTCGAATTCCAACATGTTTTCCCGGGGTGTGCTATCTTGTGTCGTATGCGAAAGGCCAGAGCTGCGAAGCCTGCCCCCACTGTGAAGATTTGCCACAATTGAGGCAAACACATGGCACACGTTTGACACAAAGGCAGTACGGCGGGGTGCAGGCAGGCGGCGGTGGGGGTAGCACATGCGTTGGTCGGTGTTCGTTGCCTCCCAGATCCGTGGTGAAAACGAGTACCATTTATTGAACCACCAAGTCGTATTCGTCCCCAGGAGTCACAGCTAACACACGACGATTCTTATGCCTCATACACATAGTTGAAGTTTACGTATATATCGGGTTTGCCGCTGCAGCTTGAATAATGTATGTCCGGCGGCACACTACGCCTCTCCCCCACCCGCCCCCTCTCTGCTGAACAATGAAAATACGCACCTCCTCTCACGCCGGTGGAGTATGGAATTTGCTCCCGCCCCAGAGTTGCGTTTGCAGTCGTCGGTCTCGGCATCTTGATGCCCTCTCTCCCGCCGCCCAATCCTCGCTCGTTGCCACCCCCCACCCTCATCCTCGAACTACTGATGAACAAGCCGGGATCTTGCTCGACCCCTCGCCTACTCCCCCCGCGATCTCTGAGTCTGTTTCTACTTTCGCTCCCATCCCCGCCGCTGTTGCTGTGTTCCCGACAAGGATCAGCCTCCCACTCAGACACACCATTCAAATTGACGTTGATGCTGCCCATTGCAATTGCGATGCCAACGTCGCCCGTAAGAGCGCCAAGGCTTTCAACACTAGGCATTGGCCTGAGCTCCTGAGGGATTCTGAAGCCTGCTTGGTATACAAACTTGCTGGTGTGTTTCCGATGATTTCCTCCCCCGAAACTTCCCACGATTAGGGGATCTACGAGTGGTTCGGGGATGCGCGCCCCATCCTTGTGTTCATGGTGTAGAGTGCACTTACAGTGGGAAAACGTCAACGGGTGCAAATGCCCTTATCGCGAGGTTTGTATTGTTATGCCAAAAAGTATCCGAGTTTTGCAGAGTTGTGACCCTATTATATCCACTCTTTGGCAAAGACATTTGTACTGCCTCCAATGGATAGTTTCGTTGGGAGAACGACACCACGTGTTTCCATGTCAACTCAATCGAAGACCACGCCCGTCACCTATTCAACGAAGTGTTCGGTCTATTTCATAGTCGCCCTTCAGAACGCGGGAGGAGCTGAACCCTCGTGCAACATCATGTGAAGTTAAGCGACGCTACAAAAACGGAATTCCAGGTGGTGTGGCTGGCGTCCGTCGGCCCGTCATGGCATCGTTTAAGGCCTGCGGTGGTGGTAAGGGTTCCGACGGGGCTACTCTTGTGTCGCCAAGAGTAGCCTGTGCTTGACAAGGGGACGTGAATGTCGAGATTGCGAAAGAGGAGGACGCATTAATCATCTCTCTCGGCTCATCATTGATCCCTTTATTTCATGTTTCACTTTTCGCGCATGTTAGCAGAACGAAACCGATTTCTCGTCAAGGGCTTGCCCTCGTGTGGAAAACGAGATGCAGGCCAGAGGAATAGTCCTCTTCAAACCTGAGCTACTACACCCAATGGTGAAAATCAGTCGCACACGATGAAGATGAGGTCAAGCTTCACCTTTCCGAAGAGGATGTGACCGACGTCCGTCCACGGTTCGGCACGTGGATATGACAGTCCGCTCGTGGTGCAACGGGTGGGGAGATCGAAGCTACAACCACTGCTCTATGTTGAGACAACAGCGCTGTCACTGCAATCGCTGTGCAGCTATCTTCTCAGCTCTAGCTCCAAAGCAGCTGGTATGTGATGCGAGGTCACGTAGATAGGTAAACATATAGTGATTTATTATCAACAGACAGATGCCCGAGCTGTCTTGACCTGAACGGTTACAGATTTGGCAACTCCCACAATACCTCATCAAACCCATGCAGTGCAGTAGAAGAGAGTCGTTTTTGTACTGCAAGTACTCCCAACGATCTCCTTTGTTTTCTCTTAACGTGGGGCAGAATAGGGACGCCTGGCTCTTTTTCCCATACTTTATTCCAACATTAAAAGAGAAAGCAACCTTCCCGCCTGAACCTGGGAATCAGTGCTAATATCAGTAGAGGACACCATCAAAAGGCATCGTGCGTGCTGGCACGTTCAAGTATATATCGAAGGTCGCGGCAGCCTCTGAAAACGGTCCGAAATCTGCTCCGGAACCGAGCGGCATCCAACACTTGGCACAGCCGTGCTCGCCGCCACGGACCGTAATCCCCTGAACCGAGGGTTGTCAGAAGTAGCTAGTGGCATCAGCTATTGCTGTAACCCCGTAGTTCAGGAGATTGGGGTCAGCGGCAGCGAGCACAAGCAGTAGAAGACACTGGATGTCGGTCTAAATATGAGGAGATTGTATGCCGCTACTACGACCCTCGATATTTCCACCATAGAAGCAGATTTGAGCGCGCCAACACGCACCCCCCGCTACTATAGGATGTCCTCTAGTGATGAAGTACTATGCACCTTAAGCACTATGCACCACGTGCAACACAGAGCTTAATTGAGCGCCTGCCGTTTTTGATCGTTTGACTTGAATTTAGAATGCTGCGAAATTTGTCTTGATTTCAAAGGAGGCGTGTGGAGGTAGACGCATGAAATGTATGTTTTGAGAAGCCTCTACTGCCGCCCTGTGCGAGAACCAACGATTCTGTTTTTCGCGATACCTTCCGACTGGTCCTGTGCCTCTCGTGTGCCATTTATGGTGCTATTGCGTTTGTTTTCATAATTTGTCAACATCAATGTTCGTTTTCTGCCATCCCTCATGGCAATGAGGCCTCGAGAGATGGGGGACATGTGACACAACTTAACGGTGCCATCATCGGGGTACTGCTGTACCAATACGAAATTGGTGTGCTTTGCCAAAGCTACATCAACAACAACCGCAGCAGGGGTGAACCTACCTCCAGAAAACAGCTGCAGCTACGATAGACCAGGTGGAACGAATGCCCCCCTGCCCCCCAATGGGGCGGGTGGCCAGACCGCCGTTGCAAGACAGGAAAATATATCTAGAAGCCGATCATTCACACGACATGTATCGCCACGCACATCAAACAAAAAAAAATCGGCGTTGTAATGAATGCGAGATGTCGGACGGACTGTACAGTGGCGGGATTTCGGCGTGGACAACTCTTAAGGGTTGACGCAATGTTGGACTCGTCTCTTGATAAAGGAGTGAAGTCGTCACCGCACGCAGCACAACAAGTTGTCGTGCATGTTGTGGCTAGCACGGTTGAGTTGCTGTGCAACTAGTGCTTTGGCAACTGGTGCAAAACAAAATCGGTCCCAGCTATGTGCAGTTGAACTCTATATGAATTGTCTTTGATGGAGGAAGACGCTGTGGCGTTTAACGTATGGTATCAGACACAAAAAAACGAGGAAAACATGAAAGAGAAGGTCTACAAAGTTGCAAAGTTGTCGTCCACTTCGAAGATGTCGTCGAGACGTCTATTACGCTCGTTGATATGGCGGTTCTGCGTTCCCGGCGAGTCTCGTTTACCCTGTTCGCTCTTGTGGAGTGTATGGCCCGCCGACGCGCGTTGATGGAACCCGAGGTTGCCGCATATCGCTCTCGTCGGCGAGAGTTGATAGCGTCGGATGATTCCGCGCGTACGCACGCTTTCTGGTGAGACGGCGTTGTCACCGTTTCTCCCTCTTGACTTGTCGAACATAAGCGTTTAAGCCAGGCATGATGCTTTATTTGGAATGGGCATGATTACCGCCGAGAGGTGGGCAGAGGGTTGTAGGCAGAGGGTTGTCGGCAGACGTGTTGTTCGGGGTTGTACTCGTGGATGAACCATATGCAGGTTTGCAGCAAGGACATGAGGCAGGCTGCATCTGTTCGCCGGTTCGAAACTGGTGTTGTTGCAGAGTACAGTACTACAGCAGTAGTTGATAGGAGTTTGATTGGAGGCGTGTAGTCGAGTTGCATAGCGTCATGACATGTACAGTAGTCGACGATTTACATATTCGTGATATGCAGCTGCCGCACTCAACACGTTGTCGCCACCACATCAAAACAACAGCAAAAGCAAACGTGAGCGGTCGTGGCTGCAGGCAACATTTGTACGCCTATTACCACACTGCGTGTTGTTGCCGTACAGTCGACTGTAGAGCAGTAGTTGATAGGAGTTTGATAGGAAGCATGACGTCGAGTTGCACAGCGACATGATGACGCGTGTATGTAGTCGAAATACATGTTCGTGATAGCCGCCGCACGCAACACGTGGTCGCCACAACATCAAAACAACACCAAAAGCAATCGTGGGAAGTGGAAACTTGCACTCATGACAGGGTGTAACGATAGCACGTAAACGTTCGGTGCACGTCGTCGTTGCTGCACCGTGTGCGTGAGTCTCAACGCTATTGATAGGAGAGCATTTCCCGACGCATGGTCGCAAAAATAACATTAAGGGCCCGAGTTGGGTGTCCACTAAAATGAAGTGTAATTAATGTCTGACGACGACATCCTGTTGAGTATCAGGTCACACCATTAGCTACGAACAGAGGAATAATCCATCATGTCCGATGCTGCGATATAGACAGACGGCAGGGAGACACGCTCACTTACAGCGTTATCGTAGAACCCGTTGGATAGCTGCACATCACGATCGATCGCGGATCTACCTGTAGTCTACATTGTACGCATCGACAGCGGCAAACATCCACCCCGATGATGATCTTGCCGTTGGCCAGCCTCTTGACGTGAATCACCTTTCTTGGGAAGATCGTCCTGCAGTATCGCGCACGTGTCTGCTGCGGCGATGGAACCGCGCCAAAGTAGTCTTGCGCATGGGATGTGAGGCAAGTTGATTTGATCTTGCATACTAGAATATGTACACAGCGCGAGAAGAATCTACATGACGATGTGCGGCGAGATTGCTGCAAAGAATGTGTCTGCGGGGGATTATGCTTACCACCTAGACTATACGTTCTTATGCACACATCCAACAGGAGTGATGGGAATGGAATGCCAAATCAACATTGGGGATGGCGCGTGCAGAGCAATTCTGAAGCTGCTACAACACGCCAACTGCCAAACTCACGGCTGCGCTGCGTCCTGCGGTGCCAGCTGCATTGTGGCTGCAGTTGCTGCGTTGCTGCTTGGAATTTGGAACCAGTTCGAACTGGTTCGAACTGGTTCGAACCAGTTCGAACCACATGCAGCGCGGAGCCCCGACAACCGGAAACTCTGTTTGGTGGGGTGGGTGTGTATCGAACAGCGAACACACACACAGACGAAGCGGGGCGACAAGCTGGACCACTCATACAGGGTAGACGAAGAGGGAGAGAGAGAGGGGGCGAGAGACAGGGAAGAGCAGATCTGAACAAGGGAAACGTATCATTCGACATCCATTGCGACCTGCGGAGGAACATGCACGTCTATCCCGAGCGCGGGTTGCTTCAAGGAATGGAGAGCGAGACATAGAAGCTGGTCTCGTACAGCGCCACACCACAACAATGGAAGGAGTGGCTTCGAGTTCCGCTGGAGCATGCAGCCACTCGAGGCAATCTGAACCTCGTCAACTCGCTGCTCGAGGCTGGTGCGGACGGAAGTGCGGGATGGAAGGGTTGCCGCGGCCGTACTCTTTATCGACGCAGCCGCTCTCGGTGGAAGCGAGCCTGTTGTGTCTGCCTTGCTGCGAGCATGAGCTCGACCGGACTTGAACACCGTTTCCGTATCCAGCAAGAGGTCGGCTCTGTACACGGCGACGGTGTGCGGCCACGAAGACGCAGCCAGACGTTTGATTACTGCGGGAGCAGACGTGAACTTCAGGAACCCTGTGGAGCAGATCTCTGTCCTCCACGAGGCAATCGGGGGTGGTCATACACACCGGTCGCCCCGGTGGTCTAGTGGGTAGCTTCGCAGCGTGCTAAGGGCCAGGTCATGGGTTCGAGTCCCGACAGAGTGAGTTTTTTCTCGCTAATTAAATCCTGGTCTCCGTTGGAAGCGACGCGCTGCAAAGCTCGTTGTTAGTAAACATGATCGACTTCGTAAGTCGCGAGGGAAGGGATTGCTGTACCCTTCTCGCGATATAATATCTCAGGCAGGAACCGCAGGAGGGGGACCAACCTCCCCCTCCTATGTGACCCCGGTTGGGTCGTCTAGCTGGTAACAGTGGAGGATAGGGGTCAGAGGGGCAGACGACAGAGTCCAATGATGGGAGACAAAAAAAAAACACACACACACACACACACACACACAGCTAGTGATCGATCTTCTGTTGGTCGGACCGGATCTGAACTCGCGGGATGAATATGGAAGCACGCCCCTCCACCTTGCTGCCGTCAGAGGTCTTGATAGGATCGTGTCTACCCTCTTGCTTAGAGGGGCATTCACGGATGCTCTTGAAAATGGAGGCTCGACGCCACTAATTTACGCATGCCGGTCTGGCCATCAGTCCGTCGTGAGCACTCTTTTGGCTGCCAGCGCCGATGTGGACACCATCCGCGATATTGACAGCTACTCCGCGCTCGACAAAGCCATTTGTTTTTGGCCACATTGACGTCGTTCGAGCACTTCTCAGACATGGGGCGGACGTGAACGCTTGTGACGATGATTATTTTACTCCACTTCACCTTGCTGCTCAAGAAGATCAGGCCGATGCGATTGATGCGTTGATCCAGGCAGGGGCCAACACCGAGGCCAGCCGGGGCCGTCGGTGGACGCCCCTGTTCTCTGCGATGGAGTACTGCAGTATCAGCGCCATTTACACCCTCCTGCGGCACGGCGCATCCTTGACAGTGCAAGACACGGATGGAGACACGCCGTTGCACCGGGCGTGCTACTGGCAGCATAAAGGCCTGGAGGCGACCGTGGGCCTCTTGCTGCGGTCGGGAGCGGACGAAACAGCCGTGAATAGCGCTGACGAGACTCCCGCAGATTTGCTCGGTTATCTCGACGATGACGATGGTAAAAGATATTCCGAAGCGGAGATCGAGCGGGTGCGGCTGTTGCTGGCTCGGGCTCCGACCAACCGAGCGTGGCTTGGCCGTTGCTGGCTCGTGATGCTGCGCTCTTGCGCAAAGACAGGTAGAGCTTCCACCGACGAAACCGTCGGTGCTGATGAAGATTCAAACGATGCTGGTGACAGGAAGAGCGGAAAGTTCAAGGGGGTGAGGAGGGAGAATGGGGAGAGCGCTGGTAGTTGGGTACGCTCTCGGATGAACGGCGCCGGCGAAGTTGGAGTCGAGGGTGGGGCGGGAGGCTGGGCGAGCATTGTGGCCTCCGTGGTAGGGCTGGAGCCGGAGAAGGTGTTCCGCTCGATTGTGGGCTTCCTGTGAAGATAGACGGTGGTCTCGGGAGATCTCAGGAGATATTTACAGGCACGAGCCCCACTTGTTGGGTATAGTTGGGGTGGTGGTACTCGTACCGAGGGCTCTGTGCACCGATACACTGGCTGTGGCCTGTGGACATTACGTACGTATGCCTGACTAGAACGCGTGGCCCGTGCGTCGTTCCGATACCCGTGCTTCGATCAACACCGACATGACACCAACATAATTTGCTGTGTTTTTGCAAGGCACGAATTTTGTGTTGGTTTAGCCTTTCTGCCTGCTTCTCTCATGTCTACCATGTCGCACAGACAAACCGGGAAAATCAAATTTCAAATTTGCGACCCTCAAACTCACTTCTAGCTGCCCTCTACCACCACCGCAACAGCATTGTAGAGTTTCCTCTTGCAGGTACATGTTGGTATGCAAGAGTCGTGTGCGGCAAGGCTAGGAAGAATTCTACGGCCCCCAACAAATGACGTCCTGGTTGGCGTATCACAACAGAAATCCTGGTAGGGTTAGACGTGTGATTTTAAAGAAGAGCTAACGGGAACCACATGTAAATCCGACAGTGTCTCTTGTCGCTCTTTTTTGTTCTGTTCCAAAAGGGAGCCGGCCCCTCAAGCGCAGATCGATCGCTATCCACGAATTCTGATTTCCCGGCAGTGCTAGCGCTGGCGCTCCTACCTCCGGGACCGGCGAGCGGAACACATCATTTTTTCTTGGTCGTGGTGGCTACCCACAAGGCCTTGCATCAAATCTGGGCATGTTTTGTTTGCTGCCGCATTGTGGGATGGACAGACGAGGGTATCTGTGGACGGGTAGAACACGAAAGGGGAAGCTTTTTAGGAGCGTTTTGTCTCAGTCAAATGAGTGTTGACTGTCTAGCGCCGAGGGGCGGTTCTTGGGTTGGGTAAATGGTGCTTAGATGCTAAGGTTACGCAACCGTCTTGCGGAATGTAGCAGTACATTTGCTGAAGGCAGGACAATCCCAGACGAGGTGCAAGCTAACCTGGGGTTCTGTGCTGGAAAAACCAAAGATTTCCTCGGTCATTCCTTGCTTGCGTTCCGTTGTCGCGTTCGTTCTGGCACGTGTTCATGTCTTATGAGTGAACGCAAGAGGCGACAGCAGCAGTGATTTGCTGTGTTTGTCGCGGCCACGTTCTCTTTGTAGCGTAAGTCTACCGGCGAATGGAGCACATCTGCGTGACCCCAACTGATGTTTGACCTCCCGAGGCAGCTCAAGGATGCAAGCAACAGTTCCACACGCGAAACGATTCTCAAAGCGGGCAACGATCCGCGAGAAATTACTGTTCCCAGTCGGTGGAGCTTGTCGACTACCGTGTACGACACAAGATGACACCCCCCCACACATGTTACAACCCCCAGCGCTAATAGTTTCGAATCTCAAACACTGACCCGAAAGACCACCCGGGTTACACAGTAAGGTATCGCACACCCCGACGTTTGGCCGCATGTCATCACGGAGGTCATGCTACAATCACCCGGAGATGTCACAGCATGCAGCGGTGGTCCCCGGTCACATGCAGGATGACACATCAGGGACTACACACACGCAAACCATTGTCCTCTGAGTGCCCGAGAACCACCCCTTAAGGTTATTTGATGCAGACAACAACTTTCCCGACTCGTTGGTATTGTTTCGTTTGCGCCAGGCGATGGGGATGGATGAAATTTGTGTTCATGACACGGCAATACTCTCTCGCAGTTGTCGATGAGGGTGCTGTCGGCGTTCATCGCCAGGTTCACATGATCAAAGAGTTTATCACCTCCCATGTTTCACCTTCTACTTCCACAGAGTGGGCCAAGATTGTAGAGGACGTGTGGGGTTCACAATTGACGAATTTATACGTTGGAAACGGTGAGCCTAGGCAAGTGTGGTCATTACGACGAGTAAGCATCGCGTGTCCGAACGCAGCAACTCGATGCAGCTGGTAAGATTTTATCTTTTTTTATGTGTGTCGTACACAGTTTGTGACGCAAGAAGCACGACAGACAGCAGTTGGTCGTTGAGAGCTTAAGCTATTGGGACTACGTAAGAAGTTAAAGGGCGTTCGTTGCAGAGAAGTACGCACGTCATGTGTTGTGTTAGCAGTAGCAAACTGCTGGGTTGTGCGCACTTGGGTGCCCTCGTCTGTTCAGTTTGTTTGATTCATGCAGGTGGAAATGCGGACGCCGTTGCGCAGCGTGTGACGATGTCGAGCTTTCAACTCCAGGGCCAGTCAGAGCCTCCCGGCAGCAGCTCGACTGGTTTCTACGCTTCGTCTGCCGTCTGAAATAAATCCAGACGAGCTTTGTTTCGCCGTTGAAAGCCCCGCGATATGCGGTTGGGTCGCTTGCTTACGTTCACGCCAGATGTAAGACTAACACCAAATCCGGCGGTGGAAGATGCTGTTTCATCGTGATCTTGGGGCGGTTCAATTGGTTGTAGAGACAAACTAGGGAGTGTTTTCTAAAAAGGGTAAGGCGGTGACCGCCAGCGCGCGCCCGTGTCAATCTAATGTCAAGCTTGCGCGCCACAAACATTTTTTTCTCATGCAAGCTCCTTCGCCTTCAGCGTGATGACTTAGGGCTTTCCTCGGTCGTGTGGCTTTGACTCATGACTCATGACTCTTGGTCGCGTTCGTACCGGGGCTTGCCTGGGTCACGTTGCTTGTGCTGCTCCTGGTGATGCATGGGTTAGGCGCTCGGCTTCGAGTTCCTTTGTCTTCGTATGATTGGCCTATGCCTCGTAAAAATGATGCCCGCACGAATGGCGGCGTCGG
Source organism: Ectocarpus sp. CCAP 1310/34 (assembly GCA_902602495.3). NCBI lineage: Eukaryota > Phaeophyceae > Ectocarpales > Ectocarpaceae > Ectocarpus > Ectocarpus sp. CCAP 1310/34. The sequence continues at coordinate 191,253 of CACKRE030000011.1, read as the reverse complement.
TTCATGTAACCGCCAGGGGCGTTTTTCGGTAGACAATCAGGAACCTGGAGGGGTGTTGACTAGATCAACAACCTGGAGGTGCTGGCTAAAGATCCCTTTCAAGGGTGCACTGGGGAGCACAAGGGAAGTTTGGGCACCGATCACAACTTGTGAAGATGAAGTGGGGAGGTTGGGAAGACGGGATTGATCGACCTTGAACTCGTCGTTTGTCCGTGCATCCGACCCGCCGTGTTAGTTGGATTAACGTCACTATCCGAGATGGGGGATTAGCTGCTCAGTTCGGCGTGCGACCTCCGCTGAACCTGACCTCTGGCCACCAGTGCCTTGTCAACCTTGCGGCTGAAACCTTCGGCATGACTAACCTTTTCGAACATCCACCTACGCTGCGGCATTTCACCTTCGTTAAGAATTGCCAGCCGTATCGTACTGTAGGCGTAGCGGTCAAATTGAGAACATGCACTGAGCGACTCTCAGGTGTTTGTCGGGTGTGCCCGCCCTCTTTCATTCATCGTACAGTAGGAGGGTCGGGCGTAGCCACGGTATTGAAACTACGCGGCCGTTGATCTCGTCTATTCCCGCCGCCCGTCCCTTGTCGCGCTTCTCTCGGCATGTGCGTATTGTTTTATATCAAATCTCAGTCATCGCTGGAGGCTTGATATCCCGCCGTGTGCCAATCCAAAGGTGAGAAGGCGATGGACTGCACCCGCGAGGGTTGAGGTGCTCATGATCCACAAGAGACGACAGGAAGAGACGAGTAAGTTCCTTCTTTCATAGGACCAAGACCAAGACCGAGACCAAGACCAAGACATCTTCACTGACAAGACGTCGTCTTGCAACTACCCCCACTTTCTCTTACGAGGGTGCGAATCTCTTTGGGGTATGTTGTCACCACTGTTCGAATCTCTCCATGGTCTATCCCGCCGGGAACGGTAGAGTTGAACATAGGCGCACAGCAGTTGAGTTGAAAGTGATGTGGCCACGCGATATGGAGGTGTAATTTTTCCAAGTTATGGGCAAAACATACCAAGGTGAGAATCGAGCTACTCGTACAGTGGTTTACATGGTTACCATCCATTGTAGACTAATAATACAACGCCGCCAAAGGTTTGGTTTGCGCGTAGCGCGCACTCTCAACATGTCCTCTTTCTCTTGGACCCGTTGGGTGTCATTTCTCCTTGACTGCCGACTCCTGGCTCTCCATTGTCCGAGGAGTTCGCCCTTCCGATAAGTGGCTCGCCGTTCTCGAGGCACCGGGCCAAAGTCTCTGCCTCAGATACCACATGTCCAGGAAAATTCGCGATGCGTGCGACGTGGATTCCAAAGCTTCGGTCGCACGACCCTTGCATCACCTGTAGCATGGGAATATGTGTTCTGCTTGGGTGAGCTTGGACCCGCGTGACAAAACTGCAGATTGTCTCTTTTGACCATTCGAAAGAATCCCCGCGTCTTCAAAAGAACCAGCGAAACGTACCTTATAAAGCATGGTGAGCTTGTTGGATGCCGAGTCTGCTTCGGCTGTCACGTGCAAGTTTTGAACTCCCTTGCCGCCCTTCTCTTGCTCAATCGCCGTCAGTTCGTGGAAATGGGTTGCGAAGAGACAGAGGGCGCCTGTGATGTAACGTGATCAGCAGGAGGGCGGATGGTAGGGTCAAGCGTCATGGCAGGAAACGAACGGGGTTCGTGCGGGCAATTCAGCGTCACCAAGACCAACGCTTGGGCGGGTCGTACGGTGCCGGACGCTCTGACAAGGTGGTTCGTCAAATACAGACGGCTACGACCCTGCAATCGAGGAGCTGTACCGTCGCTTGTTTCTCCTGTGCTCACCGGACGAGATAAGCCTGTCAGCAACCGCCCAAGCAATGCCAAAGCCGTCGCACGTCGACGTCCCTCTTCCCAGCTCGTCCACGATGACCAGCGATTGCCTGGGTGTGAATTGTCGAGCGGCGAGCCGAGGTCGCAAGGAAACGCTAGTTATGACTTCAACGCAAGAGTCTGTGAGCAAGGGAAACGAGAACCTGGCACGCGTACCCGCCGCAGGTCGACTCCACCTGGCCATCTACGACGATGAGCACATCTCCCCTGCCTCCCTCGGTCAACGCACCTGTTGGCCTTTCTGAGAATCGCTGTGGTCTCGAGCATCTCTGCCATGAACGTAGAAACGCCCCGTAGTTGGTTGTCGCTGGCCCCCACCCTAAAAACGGACAGCAAGAAGCAGCGGTGTTTGGCCGAGCCATACAGCAATTACTCGATCTGTTCATCCAGACATCAGTTATTTTGTCTGCTCTTCCAAACATCAACTATTTTGTTGTCTGGCCGAACAGCAATACTCCTTGACGGGTAAACATACTCATCTCCCGTGCAAGATCGATGCAGCTCACTGAACCAACAACTGCATGGGAATGTTGGTCAGGTGGGCGACGAAATACCTGGCACAGATCCTATCGATGACCGTCATCACAGCTTCCTCGGCGGGCACGAACGAGCCAATCTGAGCGAGAAGACAAGCAATTCCGACCGATCTGATGAACGTGCTCTTGCCCGCCATATTTGGCCCTGGAAGGTCAAAATGGTTAGCAGTGAGCCACCGGTGCTGTTGCGTACAGTCAAGGAATCATCTTCCTAGCTATGTTGTCGCCACGCTTTTTGCGCAGAGCGCGGTACATTGTTGTTTTGGTTGTGCGATGTGTCGCACCTGTGACGATGGTCATGCGGCTGTCATTGCCGAGCTTGATGTCATTCGGGATGAACAACCCGGCCCCCCGAGCCGCTTCGACGCTGGGATGCCGTAAACCCTGAAAGGAATAATTAGCGAAGGTAGGCAACGACATTTTCTTGGACGTTGGCCTTGACGGCTTGTGTAATACTACCAAATAACCATCGACACGGCATGGTTCAAAGCAGCCGCATTACAAGTCACCGGACGCAGGCGTCGAACTGATATAACAAAACATCACCTTGATGTCGATGGTTTGACTTCCTACGGGAAGCAATCGCGGTCGTACCCAGTCCCACAAATGGACGCAGACGCACAACGACAAGAGGACGTCCAGTTCGGCCACGATCTTGGCGGCGGACGACAAAACTGGAGTGTACGTGCCTGCAACCGTGATGGCTTGCAAAACGATTTTGCTTTCACAGCGGGACAATGAGCAACATATATGCCAAGTTATAGGATCGTCAGGGCAACAAGATTACAGCAGAATTCTGCACGTGCCGAACAGGTGTCCAAGCGGTGCTCAACCTAATGTGGATTGGACGTGCTGTTCGGGAAGAGACCTACGCACAAACTGGTTTCGGTAGTAACTTGGACGAGACGCTGTTTCGAGTCAACAAGATCTATGAACCAACAACGTGTTTCGCCAACACTGCTCGAGTTATCGCTTATTCGACTTGTAGTCAATTAGGCTATATGATATTTGCTTGTGGTTTATCAAACTACTCAGTAGCTGTATTCCATTTAGCAAATCATGCTTTTTTTAAGGCTCTTCTTTTTCTTAGTGCTGGTTCTGTTATCATGCTGTTGGTGACGAGCAAGGTATGAGAAAAATGGGAGGATTACGTCGACTATTACCTTTTACATACGCTATGATGGTTATTGGTTCTCTAGCTCTTACGGGTACGCCTTTTCTTGCGGGATTCTATTCAAAAGATGCAATTCTTGAAGTAGGCTACGCTACGTATTCTAGTGCGTCGCACTTCGCCTATTGGTGAGGAAGTTTTGCAGCATTTTGTGCTGCATTTTACTCTATTAGACTATTAGCTTTATGTTTTTTATCTGAGTCTATTCGTAATAGTAGAACTCTTTTACTCTCAGCATCTGAAGGTAGTTGGCCTATGGGTATAGTATTAGGCATTTAAGTCTCACCTAGTATGTTTATAGGGTACTTCAGCCGAGATCTTTTTATTGGTTTAGCTACTGATTTTTGGGTAAATGCTTTATTTTCTCTGCCTAAATATATTAGTATAATAGACGCTGAATTTATGTTTTTAAGCATAAAAATATTACCTCTTTGCACTAGTATTTTAGGAGGTTTTTCTTCATATAAAATTTTAGCCGTTATCTATTTCTCTTTAAAACAACTTCTATATTAGGTCGTAAGTTATATACTTTCCTTAACCGTAAATAGTTATTCGATAAAATATATAATGATTTCACTACCCAAAATACTTTAAATTTTGGTCATCATTTTACTTGTAAATCAATATATCGTGGTCTTATTAAAAGTCTACAGTAGGTCCTTTTGGTTTTTCAAATGTATTATTAGATCACGTCAATTAATCCCGTTTTTGGCACTCAGGTTATTTATCATTATTTAGCAAGATTAGGATGCTACCAATCAAAAGCCCAAACAGAAGCTTTGTGTCACCTTTGCACATCCTCGTATTGCTCCTTCAACCTCGTGGCTCGCGCGTCGACAGAACGCAGTCGGTCCGTGGTGAAAAGAACACCAGCCTGTCCATTCGCATTCCGTCGCAATCACCGAGGCAAGTGAGCAATGTCACGTTAAAAACCCGGGGATCCGTAAGATGTAAAATCATTAACAAGTACCTGGTATGTCGTGTGTGAACCAGATCAGGGTTGAAATAATCAATGGTCACCTTTTGGACGGAGAGAGTATGAGCCGCCTTGCACTTGCCCACGAACGCCTGATCCTTCTTGGTTACCCTAAGGTGATGAGAGTGAACCGCGTTGAACTCCAGCTTGATTCTTCCGGCAGGAGCCTGTGGTGCGGCGTTACATGTTTCCGACAAAGATAGATGCTTAAACGCTTGCGGAAGTAACGTTCGTTCCTCTTTTCGATGGCACCACCAGACCACCCGTGCCGTCATATAGGTGTTGTGCAGCACATCCAGATGCAGGTTGGCATCGGACTGCAAACACGCCGCAGTCAAAACGACGAGCGACTGTCTCGGACAAAAACTCTACCCAGCGAGTGCCACGTGTGGTAGTCGACAAAGGCGTGGCACAAACCTTGGACGATGTCTCTACGTTCTTGAGCACGCTGGCCATCTCCTGCGAGGTGCCGGTGAGCTCCTGCCCCAGCCGCTGCAATTCGGCGTGAAATGATGGCCGAACACGAACTTGCTTCCCGTCGCTTTCCCGCAAGTGATCCAAATCGATTACTTCTTCACATAGGCTCTGGAACTTGGACATATCAGAAACAGCCTGCCGAACAAGCGAATGCCAGACCGAGCGCATAAAAAATACCGTTGTGCTCCCATCAGATGGCAGGGGGAACAGAAGCTCCTAAGTGTTGGCTCCTCAGGCTCCTTACCCAGCCGGAGGTTCACGCGTCTCTTACGGACGTCGGTGATTTCGCAGCAATTTTGGCTGCTGACGGGAGAGTACGTCCTGACTACGAAAAGCACAAGAACGAAAACGGCGAGATAAGATACCTTCTGAAGCGGCGAAACGATCCGTTCTCGAAAGAGGGTAGGTCCGCTCTCAGCTTTATCTCCGGCAGCATCATCCTCGAAGGCATCGTCTAGCGCACCAACGATAGAGGAAAGCCGCATCACCGCGCGGTAGACACCGAGCAAGGTGGCCAGGGTAACCCGCTGTGGAGGTTTCCGCAAGAACCTCTGCATGATGCGCTCCAAATCTGGATAAGGCAAAATATTACAAAAACGCAGCCAGATGACACCCATAGCAACTGATTCCTTCGTGTAGAGACATCCGGTTCAACAAGAGACAAGGAGGCTGCAGTGGTGACAGGTCCCAACATACAGTACATGAAGAGATCCGCGAAACCCGACAAGGCTTTTGTCTGAGTGCACCTGCCCCCTGTCTCGTCTCACCAGGGATGCCTCGCAGCATGCCGCTGCCCTTCCGCAGCGTGTCGATCAGCGTCTTTTCGGAGCAGATCGTTTCGATCATGGACTGTCGCGAGGTCATCTCTTGCACGTCCACTAGTGGGTGCTGGAGCCACCTGAGGAAAGATGGTCGATAGAGTAGACATCCGCAGTGCGAATCATCGGACAAGGTATCGTGTACACGAAAGACTTGTGCTGGTTTGCCAGTACTAGAGGATCACAATAACCATTACAAGGTACCACCAGCTTAACATTCAAATCCATCACGAGCTACGAATGTTTGCATGTTTGCGTCGGAACAACAGCACGACAACCAGCGGTTAACCTACGCCCCCCTCCTCGTAGAAGGGACTCACTCTCTGAGCAACCGCGATCCCATCGAGGTGCAAGTCTGGTTCAATATAGAGAAAAGGCTGAAATCCAGTCTACCACAGTCACCCTGCCCAAGCGCTGACGCCAGCTGGAATCTCGTGGGCGAGGGAAACACGCCCATCGCCTTTGACGCCGCTGCATCATAGTGCATGTATTTCCGAAGTTCATCTGTTCGACAGTTGGTCGGCGATTGCGGCGGGGGGTGCAACAGTCGCGTTGAAATTGGTTAGTTTCGAAGACCAGCACACGCAGAGAAACATGGCCACTTTCCACGGGGGTTGTGAGTGGAATAAGCAATGGGCACTGACCGACCAACCAACCCGTGCTTTGTTTACTCAATCAGAAGAACACTTACCAATGGTGAGAGAAAAGGTGCCATGGTTCGACGAATCCTCCATGAGATCTAGATGCCGAACCAAAGCCTGGAGAGCAGCCAACGCGAGAGTCATTTCACGCGCCGCTGCGACATGGGAAACGTCGGCGCTTTCTCCGCTCGGGGCGCTTCCATGAGCAGCAGCACCACCGCCGACGCCACCAACGCGAACAAGAGTTGCGAGATCCTGCACGGATTGCGAGAAAAAAAATGAGAGTGTAAGCGATGCGATACAAACAGCGAACCGTGTCCCGAAGCAGACAGCAGAGTTGAATGAGGTGCAACAGCGCTGTACCTTGATAGTCCCGTCTTTCGCGCTCTTGAAGGCCTGCAACGACTTGGGTGTGCACAAGACACCGCAGCGCGCCATTATCTCTTCGAGCCCCGCAGCCTGCGGCCCTTGCTCTTCGAGTATGCATTCCCTTGCACCAACCTGGAGTGAAAGAGGGCAGCGTTTCCGAAAGCTTGGTCAGAAAACACGTGGATGCACCTATCCTTGTGTTGATAAACCAGGTGCGGTTGTATTCAATACAACAGGAGCCTACGAAATGTATCTGTATTGTGCGCTTGCTGCTGCATTTCTGCCTAGCCAACTCATAGATGCCCCACGGGTGGGCCGTAGAATGTTCGCCACTTCCTCCACTATCACCTCCTCTCCTCCATGTCTTTGCTGCTTGTAACAGTCCTGGTGTTGGCGATGTTGATTCTAGGTTGCAAGTCCGGAGTGCTCGTCTCTGCGCGTCGGTCCACGAATTGCGAAACCCTCTTCACAGGCAAATCACCTGCACGACCACACCCTCTAGGTCCGAGAGCGCGCAGTCCAGCAGGCCAACGATCCGAAAAGCCTGGTTAGCGTAGGCCACCCCCACGCCCCCTGCCACGTTCGCGTAGGCCGACATCATCACCGCCGTTCCGCTAGCCGCATCCTCGTCTTGCCGTCCCTCTCCCTCCCCTGCACGTAGAGACACCCAAGCGAAAACAATGAAATACTCTGCCGAAGTTTGCTCTGACAGAGAACGAGAGAACGAGAGCGTCCCTACGGCGGCTCGCTTGGATCGCACATGCTCGTGAAACACGCCGTTGGCAATGCATAGATACCAGGGAAGTTTCGTTTGGTTCTCGAGATTCCCCGCAAGTGTACACCGAAACATGCAGGACGTTTATAGCACCAGAGGCGGCTTCTCAAGAACGGTGTGATAAGCATGCATCAGAGCACCCCTTTGACGCCAGCAGAAAACAACCAAAACATACTCAAATGATGCATGATTGCACCCCATCGTTTCAGCAGCCGCCTTGGCGGGACACAGGGGTTACAAGTAGCGAGGCTCATGGACACGTGACTTGATGTGTTTTGATACCGAAACAGGCCACCTTAAAAACAAAAGCGCACACTCTCGTCCCCGTCCATCTCTTCCCCTCAAGCCCCTAAGCTAAACTCAACAGCGACACATGCTTCAAGCTGCACAAGAAGTAGCGCTTCTTCGCTTGGGAGAAGGGCGCAAGGCTCTATCTCTTGATTAGTTACGAAGCATCGAAGTGCACCATGCAAATGACCTCTTACCTGTGGATGGATATGAACTACAGTATTTCGTTGTGTCATCGTAAGAACAACAAAAACAATAGTCGCACCTGATAACATGTCTGCCATAATAGCCTCCACATTGCCGGGAGACGCAGATAGGCGCCGGGTCCATGTGCTCGACCCCGCCAATTGCTCCCATACTTCGATGCGGAAGTTTTTGGCAAGGAGAGCCGGGACGAGTGACGAAAAAACTTTCACGCTGTGCAGCAGCACCGGAGAGAAGACAGTACGCGAGAAGGGCCACAAAACAGTGCCGTTGGATAAGGACCAAAACACGACTTCTGCTCTCTGCAATCAGATATCAACCGCCGTACGTAGGTGCATGCGGCAGAGCAGCGGAGCGATGGGCAAGGTACCGAGCGTGTACGATAGGCACGCTCTGACCACTGACCGAACTCCGGTGGGTTGACAAAAACAGCCAATTTCGTACTTTCGCAACGCTTCGAATAAAAGGTAGCACAGGGCGGGGGAGATATGCTTGAGACCTTCTGCAAGCAGGAACGCGACCTGGAAGCTACTGGTACATACGCAAGGCATACCAAACACGTACACCAGTTGCCTGGCGGACGAAGGGTGTAGCTCCAAAATTGTCTCTACTGGTTGCGATATTTGATGCCCCCCCGCCAACGAGACGGAGGTCTGACCTGATCGTGATGCTTGGAAGACCCCCAGATTGGAAGGATACGGCGGACGTGTTCTTGAAGGCCTCACGTGATACCAGATCCGCGTCGAGACCATGAGCTGTGAAGTATACCCATTCTTTACTTCGACGGAAGAACCGGACTAAACCTCCGATGCTCTGTTGGGAGAGTACAAGGCCAAATCGAACGAGAGGCGGTTGTCTAAGAACCCAGGGGAATGTCATGAGCGGTTGGCTGTACAGGTTAAGAGTAGAGAAAATATGAACGGGATGGGTGGGACCACGGAGTCAATATGTAGCAAATCCAACTTTTCGACCATTGTTCCAGCGTATACATAGATCAAGACGCATTCGAGCTTCCACGCAGGATCTGGATTACCTTCTCCTCTCCCGACAAACCTGTGTCTGAACGCCTTGTGACAAACCCCCATAGGGCGGTGAGTTCGCCCGACGAGGATGTTTACAACAGTAGAGATCGAGATTGTACGTCGAAGTACATGTTAGTACGAGCAGCAGGTGGTGAACCGTGTACCATATGAATGAAAATGCATACAAGCAACAGACAGGTCTCAAGATGCAGTTTTGCTGGCCCTGCTGCCGCGATCTAACCCCAACAGTCATACTCTTTCGAAATTTGAACATGCAGCCTCATGGTGTCTGCTACAGCATCGCTACTCTTGGTTTTCTTTCGAAGACAGCGAATTGGTGCTACGAATACATACTGCCGGTCGCCCCGGTGGTCTAGTTGGTATCCTCGAAATCTTCTAGAGGTCAGGTCGGGGGTTTGAATCCCGGCGTAAGCGAGCATTTCTTGCACAGTGAGTTTTTATGTCGCTTCCGCTCCTGGCGTAGTGGATAGCGCTAAAAAGTTCGTGTGTACACAGAGGGCAGATAGTGCTGAACTCTTCTCGCATTAAAAATCGAAGGCAAAGTACCGCAAGAGGGGACGGTCGAGAGGAGCCCTTCTGTCTGACCACGGGTCGGAGCAAAGGGCACTAGTTCTGTGAGCGCGTGTGAAGACATGCTCCGTAGGATTTCAAAAATGGAGTGTTCGTCTGGCAAACACTTTTTCGACTCATGTACGTCTGTCTCTATGGCGGAGTACACGAAAGAAATCTTGTCATCACGAACAATACGACAACTTTGATCATCATCTCGCCTCTAGTCTTCGGAAGAACGTGGCGAACTGGTCCGACATCTTGCGCTCCGCACGTGTGCCTGCACCTCGGCCGCTGGTGTGTTTGTGTTTTATTCGGACCGATATTTGGGGCACAATGATTTGGCCGATCATACCCACCCAAGCAAATTTGACCCATACACCCCCTTGGCCGTGTGCTCCATGTGCTGCAAAACAAAGTAAACAGCAGTACAAGCAACTCATCACCGCACGTCTGCACCACCTTTGGCTCTTGGCACCCCGCTCTATCTCGTCCCTCCGTAGTGGAAGCAGTGCCAGTGCCAGTACCAGCAGTGGGAAAAAGAGGACGCGAAATGATCCGGCTGAAGAAGAAACAAGATGTAAGAGCGCTTCGAATTTTTCTCGATTGGCATCAAAACTGCTCGCGGTCTCTATTGCCTGCTCTGTCGAGCTCGTTCGTTGTGTCCGATCAAGAGGACGCTGGCAATCCAGTTTCGAGGTCGAAAAAATTATTGCAATTCGGGGCCAACATGGGGACCACTGCCGGCTGTGCTGTAACCCTGTTGTATTCTGTGAACGAGTCGAAAGTCCTTTGAGTTCAAACAGAACCTGGGATGGATGTCCCCACAGGTCCCCTGTCCCCCAACAGTAGTCTGCAGCAGCAGCCATGAGTTGCGTAGCATCCAGCCGAGAGTGAGAGTGGTCTTGGGGTTTTGCATGCTTCCTTCGTCTCGCCTTGTCACAGAAGATTCTGGCGTGCTTTTGTAATGGTGTAATGATATCTGCAAAGTCCGAAGGATGCTCTCTCACTTGGCCCGCGTTCGCGGTACACCGCTGTGGGAAAAGGGACCGCCGGGTTCCATTCATATGCACAGTCTACAATGAGCATCGCAGGCATGGGACGGCCCATGAGAACGCGGCAGCAGTTGTTAGACCTACAGTCAGCAATCTTGGAGAATGAGCGTGATTAAATTGCATGTTGAAATCGGTCCTGACAAAATCCCTTTCATCCAGTTTCGCCCACAGCTACAGCAAAAGAGTTGGGTTACTTGAGGCCGGTTTGACCGCTCGTAGCATGATGTGAGCACAGCGTATGTTGGTTGGTAATGGACTACATTCCGGTGCGCCGGTAAATTCACTTGGTGACCTCGTAACCTGACTCTTCATGTACACTGCGAGTTGGAATTTCTCTGGAGTGAAAAATCGTAATTTGGGCGAGGAAAGCACGCTTGGACAGCGCATGTTGCTGTGGTCTTGTATGCGGTGAGTAATCACAACAATGAGCGAAGGATATGCCGCCCTTCTCGCGTCAAATACGGAGGGCGAACACCGCAGGGAGAACGGGAAACATCCGAACAAATCCAGCGTTTACCTTCCTCCTGTGCTACCCCCGACTGGTACGTCGAACATATACTTGCAAGTGCCAAGAAGAAAGACAAGACGAAACAGAGACACACACCACACCCCACTCACACCCGTCTGTGCTCGACAACAACTTGTGTGCCGAACCGCTTGGTACCATGATTTCAGGATGAGAAGGCCGCTGAGGCAGCAGCGGCAATGGAGATAGACGAGGAAACACCATCGAACGCGGCCGCTCAACCAAAAGCGGACGAGGAGAAGGCCGCAGGGAAGCTTCATGTTCTGGGGATTGGCGGCCGAAGGGCCAAGAGGGGTAGTGCGAAGGCAACCGGAACAAAGAAGACACCGGGAGAGATTCGTATACAGAAGGGTGAGTGAGCCTGACAACATGGACGCAGCAGCTATTCCATGATAAATGCCTGAGCAGCGAGTACGTTGGAGGACATCTCGTCATCATTACATGTTCAGTGTGATCAAGGTTCGATACACACTCATTGAACACCCTGATTTGTGTTGTACCAATCGTGCTGCTCTCGGAAACTGCAGACATTGCGGACTTGGATGGCGGAAGCGTAGCAGAGATCACTTTCCCAAACCCCAACAACCTTACTTCCTTCAAGGTCAAGGTGAGAATCGATATGTAGGGCTTTGATCATCTCAACTTTTGGAGCTGGCGATCCGAACTTCTTGCACCCCGGGCGCGATGTAATGCCAGTTAAGTTCATTAATCATCATCGTGGGCTACGTTGCGGAGAGACCAAGATCATCGATTGAACGTAATTCACGACCTGGACCAGGCTTCTGGGTTTTCCATTCATGTTCTTTTATAAGCATGCACGGCGGTTCTTTTTTGGTTTACGTGACACACCTCTGCGTCCTTTACATCCGCACTTACTCCTCCGATCGTGCGTGTGGAATGTTTTGCCACAGGTGCAGCCGGACAGCGGGTTCTGGAAGGGCGCGTCGTACCACTTTACCTTTACTATTCCTGCGCTGTACCCTCACGACCCACCCAAAGTGAGCAACGCTACGGTTAAGCACACAACCAGGTTGTGTACACAACAGTAAGCACAATCGTACGGGCCAGTTTTCCTCAAGCCCTTTTGCTCCGCCCTCGTCGTTGTCCACTTGTTTCGGATTTTTTTCTGAGAGTTTTCCCCCGTCCGGTCCTTCCTCGCGGTGCAGGTGCTGTGCGAGACCAAAATCTACCACCCCAATATAAACTTGCAGGGGAACGTGTGCCTCAACATCTTGCGGGAAGACTGGAAGCCGGTGAGTCTTCGTGGCTGTGCTGACATGCGGTTTTCCGAGTTGTTGGAGTGTTTTTTTATCTCCAACCTGTCCTGTACCTGGATTCGAGTATCAGCTGTCTCACGAACAACCTGCTGTCGAGTGTGATGGCCTGAAACGCCCGGCATGAGTATCTCCAAGTCGGTCTGGTGAGTGGGTTGCACACGGCAGGCTTGGCGCAATTGCGATATGTTTTCTCCATGAATGCGGCTTTCGGCAAGCTTGGTCGCGCGAGGGACCAGTACGTGCTGTGCTTTTGCAGCGCGAGCGGACTACGCCGTACCAGTATCCCCCGAGGCCGAGCGCCACCGAGGATGACTACAGCGGCCGCATTTGGTGTGATTAACTTTGATGTTGGTGTAAACTGTTGAACTCGATTGGTTCATAAATGCTGGGATTATCCGTCGCTGTGCAGGTGTTGGATATCAACGCGGTTATCTACGGGCTCATCTACCTGTTCTACGAGCCAAACCCCGAGGACCCCCTCAACCACGAAGCTGCAGAGCTCTACCGCGACAACATAAGCCAATTCGAGCGAACAGTGAAGAGGACTCTCGCAGGCTGCGTCATGCACGGGGAGACATTCCAACGACTGATTTGACTTGATGACATCCTGCTCAGTGTATGTTTTTGTTGTTTTTGGACGCTGAGGGTTGAGCAAAGACGTTTTGGGAAGGCTGGCTGAAGACCCTCGATCGACTGGCTCGGTCTCCGAAGCAGCCCTTGATCTTGCTCGGATGGCAACTGCACAGTTGGAAGAGAATGCTCGAATGTATTATACGCGGCGGCGTTATGCACACAAGCATCTCCTGCGTTTTCCAGACATGGTTTTGGACCCGCCGTGCATTCAACGAACGTAAATTGTGCGATTTCGATGAAGCCGCCAAGAGCTGGGTTCGCTCGAAATGCATCCTGGTCGGTAACGACAAAAGCTCTCAGACTTGCGCAACCACTACCATAGTTGACGTGTTTTCGTATTGTTGAGTTGCTTTCTCCGCCGTAATGTCCCATCTTCATGCGGGTCTCGCACATAAGCACCCCGGGGGGAGATGCACTGATCATACTTAAGGTGCCCTGCTGCATGACGCTGCAGTTCCACTGCTCTCTGAGGTACTTTCTCGTGCCCCAAACATGAAAATCTGTGAAGGGTACGTTTACATATCTGTAAAATGTATACTCAATCGCGGATGGATGGACGAACTTGTTCCACCACCCGAGATGCAGGTACGGAGAGCGGTATAGGTAGATACATCGGTGACACAAGATATCACATCCCTTGCCGTGGACTGATTTTCAAAGCTCCGTTTATCCACAGCAGCAAGAGTAGGGATACAGAAAATGGTTGCGTTGGAACAGCCTCATCAAGTACATTCCGAAACTTGTCGTTTGGGTGCTGTATCCTCTTCGTGTCGTGGAGTAGTTGAGCTCAGAAAGTCAGTCCGGGGTCTAGGGGGGGGGGTGATATCTTAAGCAAGTTGGGTACAGTAGACATGTAGGCTTATCTCTCGCCAACAATCTAATTCCTAAAATCCAAACCACCACATGGCTTTCCAGGTTACCATATATGACCGCCTGGGCGACCAGCCAGTCCCTTAAAGCAGTACAACATATCAACACATCCATTCATGATAGACTAAAGCAAACCAATAATATGTGTCTTTATTTCTAGCATCGACCGTGCTAACCGGCTGACCAATGGAAAGACATCGGTCTTAGTGCGGTTGAAGACACAAAACACTTCTATCTGCCATGACCTGGGACCCCGTGAGGGGGCGTGGGGGAGGCAAAAACTATCCTCCGGATCAAAGACAGAAACAGCAGCAACAGAAGAGAGTGGTGGATCGCGTGGATCTCGATCTGAAAATGCGGGGGATTTGGTGATGTTGGGGGGTGGTATTTTTTGCTGCACAACCCGAAACCCCCTTGAGAAATTCTCCAACGGTTTCCTTCGTAGACGCGAAGTAGCGGCACCCAGACCAGCACCACGGCCAACACTGGGTACCCGCGCCGTACACCAGAGAAAAGGCTTTCTTTCACGCCTGTGGATTGTCTCGTTTGATTGGCACTCTAGTCAGCTTTGCTCGGAGCGTACCATCAAGTGATTGCTCGACTCGTGCTGGAGAGCGAGAGGAACCTTGTAACGCAATGTCTGCGTATGTTGACGATGCGCCTGCTGCTGATGGGCGTATCGTGGAGCTTGCGAAGCAGACCACTTCTCGGCTCGAGGTGCTCTGGGATGAGGTTGGGTATACCTCCGAAGAGAAGCGTCGTCAGATGCAGGGTCTTGTCGATGGATTTCAGACTCTGTGCGAGAACAAGGTGCGTTTGTCGTTACCTACACACTCGTCAACTATTTTGTAAAGCTGGACTTCGTCGAGGCACTGCTGTAGTGTGTCTTCAGTATAGCTCCTCCTCACGCGAGCCCGACCGCAAGGTAATGCCATGCCAACCAGTTACTCTGTGGAGGGATGCGCCGATATCAGCTAGTTGACAGCATCGTGGTCAATAGTTGGATGATATTGACTGGCAACAATATGTTGCTGCACGCTTCGCCGGCTCCGTTCCCTCAGGAAAAGCAAGAGGAGGGTGTGAAAAGCCAGTTCGTGACTTCTATCGCGGACGCAAAGGATCGAATCAAGACCGCCAGAAAGAAACTCGGACAGGAGCATACAGAGGTGTGTTGACGATATTTGATGTCCACTTAGTTCGTGAGGACGGCCGAAACCTACTCCTATTCTAGCGCTCTAAGATATTGTAGAGTCACACCGCCGTATCATGAGTATCCATGTGTTTGCCCTGTTGTAGACACCGGCATCCTGCCGTATACTGGAACATTTCATTCACCCTGTCGCTTGCCCCGATTTGTCCACCATTCCCTCCTCTCAGGACTCCTCCACAGACGACATGAGCCTCACGGACCAGCTTGCCTATTACGAGATGGAAGCAGATGCAATCAAGAAGGTGGTTATTTCGTTTGTTCACGGGCACAGGGGGCGGCCGAGCAAGTGCTTTTTTGACGCATCATATGGGTACAGACAGCCGAAGCGTAGAACTTGTAGTCCATCGTATGCATACATGCTGCCGTGAAATGATTGCACAAGGCTGTAGTCGTGTTGGTAGAAGCCTCTAGCGACAAACTTGATGTGCTGTCCGTTGGGAGAAGATTGACAACGTGAGACGCCCGGCAAGTCGGCGCGCGTATTATGGTACAACAACAAAAGCGCGATTTACACAACCGCAGGAGAGCGTGAACGAGTACAAAGCTACAGACAGATTTGCCACTACTGTTATATAAGGGTGTGCCGGGCCTCTCCTTTGACAGATGTGCAAGGCACAGCAGGAGAAGTTCGAGAAGTTGTCCGAAGAGTTGGTGCACATGAGCATGGTGCTGGGAGATGACTCTGATGCCGACCTGGCTGAGTGGAGGGACCTCGAGTCTTCCTTAACCAACGAGAGGCTCCAGGCCTTCAAAGACAAGAAGACAGAGCTCAACAAGGCCACGGTGAGCTTTCGATCCATGGAAATATTGTTATGAAATGTGGAGAACCCGCTAGGGGCGTATCAAGTTCCGAACCAAATAAAGAGTCTGGCGGATCCTGCCAACATCGCACACCTCGTCCTGCTTCATGCCAACCACACCCGCACGTTGTGATCGTTGCACGTCGTTTCCTTTCCACTGAGTTGTTCAACTCATGAACCGCTTGCTGTTGGTCTGAATCACCAGGAGGACCGCATGCAGACGGTAGCATCACTGGTGAGCACGGTGCAGGACCTGATGGAAGAGCTCAAGATCCCTGCAGTGACAGCCCTGGACAACCGCATCTTGGGCTCGCTGGCAATCCCATCCTCTGCCGGAGTACCAGTTCTTCAAACAACCGAGGTATCCTTTCGCCTTGTCGGCTGCGAGATTTTGTTGGGCAAGTTTTTTTTGGTGCCTACGCCAAATCTCGTTTGTGATTCATGCTGGAATATGTCAACCCGTTTGTTTGCTCCCACAGCGAACGCCATCGTCTGTGGGCATCGACAGAGCCGCGCTGGACGAGTTGACTGCGAAACACGAAGAGCTCATCATGCAGAGGGTGAGCACGACATTGGGATATTTTTGGTTTCCAAGTCTCGATGAAATGCTACTAGGGTCGAAGGGGACCCTTCGATCCAAATCCTTCCAGAAGACCATCTCTTCAAACAAGGCAAATGAAATGAAGCAGATGTCCTTTCCCGAGCGGCGGTTTTGAAAAATTAAAAAGATTGACCCGTCAAACGTATTATAACCTTGTCCAGAACACTCGTCGGGAGAAGCTGGAGAAAATGGGCGAGGAGATACTGGACCTTTGGCAGCAGCTGGACATCGGCAAGGATGAGCAGGTGCCTCTCGTTTCAATGATTTTGCTATGTGGTATGTTAAGAGACGAAAGGTATCCTCGACAACGGTTTGACATTGCCATACGCTCTGTCAGCGTGTGGGAACGCCTGCGAAGTGTTGCGACCCTGAGGAGGGTACTCGGTCGGCGCAAAGATCCGTGCTTCGCGTCTCCCGAGGCTGCCTCGCCCGATACCCTGCGACACCGCCGTCAAACAGAATTGTATCAGAAGGTTCCGATTGCGCCTCTCTGGAAACCAGGGGCCGTCAACAACACAACACCGATGGCGTGCGTCCTAAACATGAGCGGTATATGACCCGTGAGGCACCCGATGGCGTATTCACATTACACCGCTAATGTACGAACCCATTACATGCGTTGCTAGAAGGCCAAGGACAAGTTAGAAATCAGAAACGCTAATTTAGTGGAGATCCATCCCCTCCGGTTCGCGCAGGATGTGTTCGCTAAGAGCGTGGACGGGATGGGGCTACAGACGCTGGAGGCTGGAGAAACGGAACTCAACCGCCTCCGGAAGCTTAAGCTCGAAAAGATGGGAGAACTCGTGCTGGCGTCCAGGGCAAAGATCCGAGGTATGCATACAGCGGGCACCCGGGAAGGTTTAGTGTGCGTTGATGCCGATGATTTGTTCCTCTTTCTCTTTGGACCACTGGACTTCGCTACCAAATCGAGTATCTTCGGCGAGGGCTTGCCATGTCAACGAAATGTCGAGCGTGCTGCAGCCACCGCGTTGCGAACGGACCGTTCAAATGAGATTTTAACAGCGATGCCCAAATTCAAAGCGTTTATTTTGCCGTTGTCCCGACATGCGTGATTTCGCCATAGAACTCTGGGATGAGATCGGATACTCCGAAACCGAGCGGCTTGCGTTTAAGCCAATGCTGGTCACCGAAGAGGGTTTCACGGACGAGCTCCTGCAACAGCACACACAGGAAGCGGACAAGCTGGCCATGAAGTTCGAGACCATGAAACACATCCTGGAGGTGAAGTGGCCAGCATCCTTATCCTTGGGTGTAGACGTTGTCGAGGCTCTCGAGGGTGCCAACAGTGAAGGTGGAGATATTTCCCTACTCACGGGTTGGAGTATACGCCGTTGCCTGCCTGACCTGGTGTATTCCACGCCGCACCCTTCGTTGCCCTTTGCAGAAAATTGAAGAGCGCGAAACCCTTGTCGAGCAGCGAATCGAGTACGAGACCAGCACGAAAGACCCGGATCGCCTCAGGCCTAAGGGCAGCCAACAAGAGCGCAGAGAGCGACGCCGAAGGTGAGGTCGCCCCATCGAACTTTGTTTGCCCTAGGAACCGTACTGCGCGAGTAGAAGTGGCAACGGTGGAAGGTGGTGCAACGAAAGGGTCTCGTTCGAAACACATCTCACGGAGTATCGTGAAGAGTTGTCAACGAGAATCGAGGATGTAAAGGTTGCGACAGCGGGTGATTTGGCGTATGCATCTTGTTTTCGCTTTTTGCCTTTCTTATTTGCAATGCTGCATTCAACACGCGCTTGTTGATACTGGCTTTGTGTAGTTGCGCGAGTTTATCTGATCCTTGGGTACCGTCCCCTCCTTCCAGGCTCCAGGAGGAACTCGAGGCGGAGAAGCGCATCAAGAACCGTCTCCCAATGCTCACGAGCAGCCTGTCTAAGACCATCCCCCAGTGGGAGAACGCACAAGACTCGGTGTTCCTGTACAAGGGCGAAAGGTAACATTTACACCTAGCTTGTGAAAAATACTCAAAAGCAATTCGGATGAGTCGTTCACAAGTTCACAAGCAGCCTCTTTCGGGTGCACTACAGCAGTACTGGGGTAGTATGTGATGACACGAAAAGGGTCTGTTTCTTTTTTCCCGCAAGGCTCGAGTGCTGTGTGTCCCCCTTGATCCCGCCGTGGTCTCGGCGAGCATTTACGCTGGCTGTGAAGTTTAAGGTCGAAAGCTACCTCCGTCGGTGCTGTCGCACGATCATTACTGCATACACCCTAAATGGTGTGAACCCATCCATCAATAACCGTGTGCCCGACCCTACTGTAATCTTGAATAGTAAAACATACATCACTTGTCTATTTTCTTGCGGCATGCAGTCGATCGCCGCCCCAATGATGTCCCACTTTAGCTTTGTGTCGTACAGGCAGGTCAACCCGTGGCACTCATAGAGTAGTCGACGGGGCACTACGCCTTTGTGCTTGTGCGATGGCTGCAGCTTCACTTGTGAACGCATATCGATATTTCTCTTGTGGCTTTGTCAGTACCACGGTAGTTTTGCAGCGTGGAACCCCAGTGATGATGCAAAAGTTTTGGTGCTCACAGGTGTCGAAATATTTTGCGTCACTCGAGGTGTTAGTTCGTAACCGAACGCACGTATGGGATCAAATTTCAATGTCAGGTACTTGGATACCCTGCAGCGGTCGGAAGATGAGTACCTAGCTCTCAAGGACCAGATCAAGGCTGCCAAGGCTGCCACCAAGAAGGTAAAACGCAAAAACATACCCCTGTCCTATATGTCGACCGGCCGCGGTTGAATCGCGCTTGGATTGCTGCACTCTGCGGGCGCTTTCTGTGAGGCGAGAGTTCATTCATTTCTTTGCAACAACGCCCCAGTGGTCTAGTTGGTAACCTCGAAACCTTCTAGAGGTCAGGTTAGGGGTTCGAATCCCGGCGTAAACGAGAGCTTCTCTTGCAAAGTGATTTTTTCTCTCGATTCCGCTCCTGGCCTAGTTGGTGTGTACACAGAGGGAAGACAGTGCTGACCTCTTCTCGCATTAAAAATCGAAGGCAAAGTACCGCAGGAGGGGAGGGTAGAGAGGGGCTCTTCTGTGTGACCACGGGTTGGAGAAAACGGCACTAGTGCTGTGAGCGCTGATTTGAAGTGAAGACAACGAAACAAAAAAACACAACAAAAAACAAGGACGAGCAACGTTCCTTATAGAGCCAAGACGTGGCTCTCGAGATGTTATTACGTCGTTTCTTCCAATGCGGCCATGGAGTCGCGCGTGGAGCAACTCACCATGGCTACAAGAACTCCCTTGTTTTCCACAGAAGGAGTTGAGCAAGCATTCGATGGCGAGCCCCGCGCCAAAGTCGTCGAATTCGGTGGCGCTAGGAAGAGGGGAGACCCCTCGCAGCACCCGGAAGCAGGTGAGAAACGGGCGCCTAACAGTAGCCATCGAGGTCAAAGAGTGTCGAATCATAGTGTCATGTCTCGGAGCTCGGTACATGTACATGCCACGCTCGATTTGAATCCCCTTTAACAATGCTCTTCAGGGCAAAGGCGTACGCAAATGAGCAGCAACTTTTTCGTCCCTCGACGCGTCTGTTTCCAGCCAAGTTCGTCTCGCAAAGCGGGTCCAAGCTCGTCGACCAAAGCACCACAAACTCCGGCGCACGGCCATGCCGGCAAGACCACGCAAGTCCTTGCAAGCAAGAAGAGCGCCCCCGTCGGTATGACAACGCCCAACCCGAAGACGGCAGGACGAAACGCCCCATCATCCGCCCTGTCAGGCAAGTACAACAACCAACCAGTACTGTAGTGTGGCGATTATCGCTATCGCGCTTTAAATACCGGTAGAAATTAGTGCTGGAATTTGATTGCTTGGGCACTTCAACTCACCCATCTGTCTCGCTGCCTTACCCTGTTCGTGCGCCCTTCGCACAGGCAACACAATCATGGAGAACAACGGCGGAATCGCGTTGGGGCAAGCACGTAAGCAACGAACAAGTACTGGAGGGAGGGAAGACACCGAGAACGACTCAATCGGATCGCCCATGGAAAACTTCGAGGGCTTCGACTCGTAAAAGAAAGCCCGTCCTCGCGCCCTCGTGCTGCCGATGTCATGTCCAAGCCGGAGCTTCCATTATTTTGGTGTACACTCTAAATTCAACCGTGTGTAGCTCCTGCCAACAAGTCGTTTGTTTCCTTCTCTGTAGTCGACGTGTCATTGCCAGTAATTGGTGCGTAATCTCGATGTGGTGTTGCTGTCGAACTTAAGTAAAAGGCAACGTTGCTGTACATACCCAGGAGTCCTCACAGGCCTCCATTTTTTTCTTACGTGCTGGACGCTGGCACAGCTCGAATGGCGCATCCACTTGAGCCACGCGACATTGTGCGCCAAGTTGGGCCAACAGGTCTTCAGCACCCTGTAATACCTAAGAATATCGCTATCGCCCAAACCTGCGCGGCAGGCCCCTCGTTCTCGACATCGTTGTTGGCGGTAGCGGTGGTTGGTAATGAGACTGCGCGAAAACAAACGGGTATTGTCAAATTTGCGGTCTGTAAGTCAAAGTAGCATCGGCACCCGCAGCAAGTCTTATGGCTGCCGACGATATCTAGTCTATTGTAGTAGTGTCTTCTTCGAAATACAACCGTTGCGAAGCCTTGAACGGGATGGATGTGGCACGACGCGGTATCGACTTAACTTAGGATACGGGAAAATTTCGTGGAAGCACGAAATACTTTTGGCGTGAGACAGCGGACGTACGTGACCCACCTGTCTAGATAGCGCAGTTTGTGCCGCGTTGCACGCTCCGCCAGCAACGGGGGGCAGCGGCGGGCCTTGTGCTGGGTTGGCTGCTGTGGGCGGAGGCGGATTGACGAAGAGGGGATTCGCCGGTGGAAGGGGAGGCGCCCAGTTTCCTTGCGCCCCCGTGCTCGGCTTGGCACTTCGCTGAACCTGGTCGCTTGATGCAGCCTTGGGGCTTGGGGGAGTTGGTCTATCCCCAGCTCGACGAGGGTCGCGCTTGTCCTAAGCATGAAAAAAATGAATGGCATCGGTTAGTGTTGCACAATCTCTCGCTCTCTTTGGCGGTCCTACGAAATAGAAGCAGGAATAGCCAACTCGGTTGCCGCTTTCGCTTGCCCCCAACGAAGCTGAGCCTCGCACAGAGGAGCCCACCTTCTTTCTCTGGGCACGCTTCGCATCCTGCTGCATTATCCCTTCCTCCCTTCGCTTCCGCTTTGTCTGATACTCGTGGTATGACCCACCATGGTCCGGCAGCTCGAGCGGGGGCACCTCAAGAATGTTGTCTGGGCAAATCGGGTGTGTGCCGAAGTAGCGCGTCTCCAGGGCCTGCGAGGCAAGAACAGTGCTGTTGTCTTCAATATAAGAGGTTCTGGCATCTACCCAGTTAATTCAAGCGAAGATAATCCATTCCTGTGATGAAGAGTTGATCCAGAATAAGGCATGCATATAATCAACAGAAAATGCCCCCCACCACTCGCGAAGCAACAAAAATCCAAGCTCGCATGTCCTGAAAGGACACAAGGTAGACAAGGAGGAGCAAAACCTTGGACGAGCGGTGGGTCACATTGCTCTACCTCGAATTTTGACAAAAAGGAAAACTAGAATAAGAAGGGAAGTGATCTAGCACAACCAATGGACAACACATGAGGAGGTATCCTCGTGCCACTACGAAGCTAGGCAGTGTTCATCGTCGGAGTCTTATGAAAACCGCATTTCCAAAGCACACCATCTAAAAACTAACACGCGCCATGTCTTAAGCCGTACCTTCGCGCATCCCTACTATGCCGGCGAGCCCTCTGTCGGATTTTTCGCCTACAAAGCTCAACCCCTTGAACACTAAAATTCTACGGGGTGGATGGGGTTAGGAAGGATGCCCACTATTATCCTACTAGTAGACTTACTAGAGAATTACGAGCGGTCAGGTCAAATCCGTTCAAGGGTACCAAACGAAGACGCCGTGTTGGCCAATTGAGAACATTGACATTGCAGCATACGACCTCGGCATTTGGATGGATCCGTTCACCGGGGCAACGGTGTAAACCATGTCACCACACGGAACGCCTTTGGAGCCGATATCCACCCTTACCTGCTTTGCAGAGGTTCTCCGGCTTGGGTCGAGCGTCAGAAGTCGCGAAATGAGGTCGATCGCCTCCGAGGTGAGCAGTTTTTCAGTACCAGCCGTCCGTGCAGTTTCCGTCTGCCACGCAGTTGCATCAGCGACGTGCGGAACGTTGTGTTTGCGCAGGCTCAGGAGTCCGACGACAGCAAACCAACAATATCAATGTTTCTATACAACTGTTGCACCCGGCGCCCCTTCGGAATGCCACGCCGTCTTCGGCCTCCTCATAACCAGTGCTTACTCACCAGGTGTTGCTTTAGTTGATCGGGATATTTATTCTTGGGCATCATGGTGCTAAAACTCGGGAGCTCCTCGTGGGCTGGCCATCTCTTAGAGTTCGGTGTACCACATACCTGGGATGAACACCAAAAACGGACGGTGGAGGCCATGTACATTGCAATCGCTCGCAATCTTTAGAAAATTCAGGCGAGTTGCACCCACGTTTATCCCTTGTTCTACACAAGGAGTAGGCGGATGAGAAAACGTACGCCCCCGGTCAACCATAGCCGGGGAGTTCGAAACGCGTGAGGTGGATGCCTTTCATCGGTCGGACGACGCCCAGGGCCTATCGAGAAGAGCACCGCCACCAACTTCTGTAAAACTCGTACGGAAACGTTGCCGGAAAGTCACCCAAATCACTGCCATTACACCTCGTGCTGACCGAAAGCACAACCATTCCTGATTGCTGTTGGAACCGCGCACAATTCGTCCCATGTCATCGCCGTACAGCCCCACTAGGCCCGAAAGGAACATCGAGTTTTCGCGATCTTTTCCGTTGCCTCTCTGTACTTACTCGGTAAATGCCACCGAATTGGCACCAGAGTTTGGGTCCTCGAAGCAAAGTGGCTGACGCCGTATGGAAGCAACACCGATCTGCGTGCTTGCTAGCGTGCAACGGATTTGCAACTAGTCGTTGACCAAAAGACCATACATGTTGGAGAGCTTTGACCATGGAGCCACGATTGGTCTGACCGTACCTTGAAAATGGCCTCCAACTGCTCGAGTTCCACCTTGGTAGGAAACAGCGGCTTGCCGATAATGAGCTCCGCAAAAATGCAACCCACTCCCCAGCAATCAACGCTTGGGCCATACCGTGTCGCTCCGAGGAGAAGCTCTGGCGGGCGATACCACAAAGTAATCACCCGGTTGGTGAGATCCGCCGGCACTTCACTCAATCGTCGTGCAAGACCGAAGTCAGCAAGCTGGTCATGGGCGAACAAGTACGTGAGGCGGAAGAGGTTGATCAAAGGCAGCATGGCCTTGGATATTGCATGGACAGCAATTGGTTGCTCGTGCGCGCGGAACAACAGCACATTCCGGCCCGCTTGTCAGCAATCGTTACAGAACTCCAGGAGTTTTGTTTCCCAGGCAACCTTCGGTGATCAACTAGGGTGTAGGATTATGGGTTCACTCCTTCCTGCACAAGGATAGGTTCGCCGCCACTATGCATATCACCTGCAAGAATCATGCCATGTGTGTCACCCAACCATAAATCGTTGTCCGCACCTTGAGCTGGAGATTGTTATCGATGAGGAGGTTCGAGCACTTGATATCGCGATGGACATACTTGTTGTCATGTATGAACGCTAAAATTTCCAGCAGCTGCCGCAAAAGCGCCTTCATCTGGACAGCCGAGAATCTGCGATGAGGATTTCCAATCGAGAGATCGAACGCGGTTTGCGCCTGGTCGTCTTGTGCGATCCTCAGGACACAAAGAGGGAGAACACGGACTAACACGCTTCCGCCAGGAACCGAATGAAGTATAGGCGCCATTGGAGTGCGAGACTACCGGTGCCAACACGAGCCTGCAAACCATGATCAATAATACATAACCCACGCTCGGCCAACGGCGGAGGTTAGGTGGTGCGGATTTTTACACACAACAGTCGTGCAGCGCGTTCGAATCAAGGCAAGGCATGAACGTCAGATTTCTAATATGACAAAAGGGATGCAATCCATCACTAGCCAAATCAAGGAGGCCTAATTTTTCACACCAGAGCATCTCATACGGAAATCTCGCACTTGTAGGAAACCACTCACGTGATGTTGAGGTCCAGCAGCCCGGCGAGGTCATGCTCAAGGTACTCCAGTACGATATACAAGCTACCCCTGCGCCCCCTATCCGTTCGTGGCGAGTCCTTGCCATCATCATCGTCGTCTTCCTAAACATGCAGAGGAGAAATGAGTGAGGGTGTTTAGGCATGGTATGATACTGCCATTTCTTCCAACTACCGCTGCAACAATAGGAGTGAATTGATCTTGTGAGGATCATCCATACTGTGTTGATCAAGCTGGTTCATATTCGCACCGTCAACAAGGAGGCATTTGTGGGCTTACTTTCCCACGAGAGGTGCAAATGTAATCGTGCTAACCTTGTGTTTGGCAGCGACCTTAGAAGCTGTTTACCTCAACTTGTCTATGGCTACAACTTGTTGGTGGAGCGCTGTTCGTCAAGTCGCGTTATATCAACAGCATCTTTTCGGTTTGGAGAAGCGTAGTCACCTTGATGCTGAAAATTAAGTTACCAACATGCAAGCCGGGAGTTGACAGCACCTGTGTACAGAACAGGATACGTTGCGTGTGCATCTTTGTCTGGAGTGCGGCGTGTCGCCCATCCGCACTGCCCTGCATCTTGCGCGGAGGTTGATCTGTGGCTAGAAAACCCGATCTGTTCGGAGAAAAGGCTAATCTTTTGCACCTACCAAAAGTATTTCCTCTATCGCCCTCTTCCGAGATTCAGTCCTCCACAAGCTGCTTCTACTCAGGGCGCAATGTGTCGGCAATCCGACATCGCTTTCACAGAAATTGACGCTCGTCTTTAACGCCTGCAGACCCCAACGTGACATACCTCGCCCACAGACGTGACGATTTCTAGCAGGCGCACCATGCTGGGATGAGAGAGTTCGTTCAATATCTTCATCTCTCGAATCGCTGTCACTGGAAGCTGGAAATCACGGGGCGAAGAAAGGGCGGGGAAACGGACGCGAGCAACTTGAGATAAAATCAACACGAAGGATACCACCCATGCATGTCGCGTAAAGGAGGCGCCGAACACGATTGTTTGTTGTCCGTTCTTGATCGTGTACAAAAGTGAAAGTATGAAAACGAGGGCACCCATGTTGCTGTGGCACCACGGCACATGTCGTACTGCATAGTTGAAAGGTGCACCGCACCTGAAGTGTAGGCAGAAAATGCAGCATGCTTCCTTGCACCAAAAACAAGAAGTAAGTAAATACAGAACGGATACAAAACGTTCGTGTGATGACATTCAGTGCAAGAAGCCTTCTGGATCACCGCTGACACAGCTGTAGCTACTAGTGAGAGAGGCTGAGGTTGTCGTCACAAGAACGCGTTGAGGGAGGCAGCTCTAAACATGGCCAAAATGACTGTTGCTCACCCGCACGTAGCATAGAATGTGTTTCCTTCTTTGCATTTGTCACAAAAACAAGAACCGAGCAGTGAAGCTCGATGTCGATAGAGGAGTATGGAATAAGCTTCCAGTCTAATATTTCTGCTGAAGCTTTACTGCTGTCTCCTGAGAGCTGCCGGTAGTCTTTCAGGTTTTAGTATTTGAAGATTTACTTCACTTGCTGCTGTACTACCTGGTAAAACATTTTGGAGGATGCGCATGATGAGTGATTTCGTCGCGCAAGGCTGCTGTCTTGTGTTTGTGTTTTCGTCCTATCTATTCTAGCGCTAGTCTACACATCTTTCTATGTTTGACTTGCCAGCCGGGGTCACGTGGTGTGCACCGATTCATGTCAATGCCGCTCTATTAGTGAGATAGATCAATTACGATTGTACGGCACAGGTAACGTTGTCTGTATCATCTGCAACATACGGCTCCTTCAGGTAATCGAGTACTCTGTACTTCGCATACAAAAAATGCAAACCTCACCCCGAAATTTTCGCTATGTACTCGAATTTTCTTGAGAGCCACGATGTCTTTCGTCACCTTGTTCTTAGCCTTATACACCTGCGAGCACCGATGTGCGGAAATCGAGTGGGGATTAGAGAAAGACAACCTGGTTGCAATGCAGACGCGAGGACGGAAAATCAAGGAAAGGTCAACATTTCTTTCTTTTCTCACCTGGCCGTATGTTCCCTCTCCTATTTGCTCCACTTTTTCATAGCAGCTGATCGATCGTGTTCCCCAATGGTTGTCGGGTAAATGCACCGTCATATTCTCCAAGCAGAGAAGTTTGACAGCTTGCAGCAGCTGGCAGTCAGAGGCTACTGTTACGGAAGGATGACACAGGACATGGGGCTGTCTTTGGGCTGACGCTATGGGGGCCAAGTAGAATCTACGCGCACTCACCAAAATATACTTTGCGAAGCCCCGCAGCAGGCAACCAGCCCCCTCCCCGCAACACGACCGAACATACCGTGGAGAGCTCACTCTCTTCTCTTGCTCGATCTGCTCTCTCGAGATCATGACTGGCAATGCATCAGCCAACGAAAAATCGCACCTGGACCCGGAGGGTGTCGGAGCTGACTATGGGAAGGACGTGAGGAACGCTTTTATGGCAGGAGACCAACAGGCATCCAGGTACAAGTTAGGCACGTGTCTCCCGTCCCACCGCTCTCTCCTCTCTCCTCCCCTGTATATGTATGTACATGGCGAGACCGCATGTGTGACAGCGATATGACCCCATATGTATGCAACTATGTTTGGCTTTATCCTTGTCCAACATGCCCGAGCTAAATAAGGGATGTCCGATGCGCGACATCAACGTTCGTTGACATGTGTGTTTACAGCGGGCAACACCTGTAAGTTGTAGCGCAGGGACTGCTGTAGACAGGCTGCTTGTATAACAACGATGCATGTCCCCCCGTGTGGTCTATTCAACGCACATCGCTCTTTTTGCTGTTTCACGACAGTTTAAAGGAACTGTGATGACATACATCGGGCGTTTATTCGCTTTAGCGCGCATCGCCAAAACACCCGCCATCACGCCCTGTGCTTTCACCATGACCGCGGGCTGTTTGGAAACCCGTATAGAGTCAATACTGGCCTTTTCGTGCATGGAGTCGAAACGTCGAAATACTTGGGTGTGTCAGCGTCAACACATGCCTTCACTTTTCACTACTGCGTAGACACATCGTGCCCTACTGCTGAATCTATGACGTCACTGCTGTAGCAGCTCGTTTGAACCGCACGTGGTGTGGTGGTCAGGATATGGAGATTCACGATGTACAGCGGTTCTCACGTTGAGTGTAATAGATCATGATGACGTCCTCTTTCGGTACGTGTTTCTGTGCTTGCTGCATCTCCATATCCTGACGTCTACGTTAGCACTCAAACATTTGACAGCAAAACCTGGTGTCTTGGTTCGCTTGAAGTGCAAGTGCTGTCGCTTAACATTCCAGACGGGCACCAACACCCTGGTTGAAACAAACGCGCGTGTTTGAATCCCTCTTCCACACCAAAGCATGGTACGCACAGAGTTGACGAACACAGCAGTCGATGAACACATGAACACACACCCCACGAGCGACTGTAACTTGGTGTTCCTGGCAGGCTCCTTCACGATGCCCGCGCAGGCCAGCCCCACGATGAAGCGCACAGTGAAAAGGGAGACTATCTCAAGGCTATGGTGTTTGGCGGTCTCGATGGCATCTTGACAAGCTTCGCTATCGTCGCGGGCGCGGCAGGTTTGTCTCGAACGTCAGAATGAGCACTATCATTAAGTTTGTGACACCCTCGGTCGTAAAACGTTGCCGGAGTCTGTAGTTGGAGCGCCAGCGGTGTGAATGGTGTTAAATTGTGCATTATGCAAGCGCGGTGTGGGTTCACGGGTGATGTACGGTTTGCGGCTCTTTCAATTTGTTCCTCAGTAGAGTCGTTGACCACTTCAGTTTCGTTAAGAAGTACACCACTATGTCGCCTCGGCAACGGTCTTCAGACTGCTCTTGAGTTGAAGATGCCAGTGTAGCCTTTGCAGGCCGCTGTCACTAGTCCACCCCAGAAATCGCTGTCGGGGAACATGGCGGTGGTGTACTTGTGTGTGAGAGCTGAACCGCCGCTTCTCAACAGACGTGTTGGTTGCGAAATAATGGTTTTTGACAGGAGGACATCTTCCGGTAGCTGTGGTTCTGGTGCTAGGATTCAGCAACATATTCGCAGATGCACTGAGCATGGGTGTTGGCGAGTACCTCAGCAGCAAGGTGAGACTACATAGATAGGAGTGCAACGAGAAAAGTGCCTTTTTGTGTAAACGCCTGTGGTTTTCGCGATTGCCATATTGGTGTACTCAATTCATTTTTGGTGTAAATCGCGAGGAGAGCTTGCCCCGTTCGCCTGGAAGTCTATTCGTTGCGTTCCCTCTCGGCAACAATCCATGGTTCTCTTGAGGACGATGCCGATCATTTCCGCGTTTTGACTGTCGCAGGCCCACAATGAGTACGTCATGGCAGAAAAGAAACGGGAAGAATGGGAGCTCAAGAATCACCGGGAAGGAGAAATATTGGAGATGGTCGAGATATTCGAGGTGTGTTGTGAGCGGGGTATCATGTACAAACGGTGAACGTGTGTCCACAGCATCTCGAAGCATCGTCCGCAGGCAGTCGATAGTTGCGCTGTGCGGCGCCCTACATAGCGAGGTATCTGCTCGTAATGCCCAACAACCTCTTCGTTGTCACCATGTTCTTGCGGAGCGCTCAGATTCTGGCCTTGATCGTCAGAGCTGGTGATTGGAACGCTAGGCTAAACCTAGATGGCGTAATGGGCACACTGACTGGCAGAACCCGTCCCGTTCCTAGACAGGGTACTGTGGCGCTATGTGTTCTAATGACCACAATAAATGAAACATTGCAAATACCAGGAACGAGGGATGAGCCGACAAGATGCGGAGGACGTGATCGTGAAAATGGCCAAGTACGATGACTTTTTTGTCAATCTCATGATGAACGAGGAACTTGGTCTACAGGTTTGTGCCGAGCATGATGTCGTCGGAGTGTGATGTTGGGCACAGTCTCGTAAGCAATCCTAGCCGTTTATATATCCTTCTTAGACAACTGCTCCGCTTGAGAACGCGATACATGGGATTGGTTTTAGATCTACCGTGAGTATGAGCACGGGGCTGAGGATACCACCGCTTTGGATTTTCTTCCCGACCGACCAACGTCGCTCGCTCGCACGTTACAGGTACCGACCGGTGACGATGACGACACAATCAAGGAGGGCTTTGTCATGTTCCTTTCCTTCGCGTTTTTCGGTGCCATGCCTCTTCTGGGGTGAGTTCGTGCCGGGCAAAGTAACACCGTTTGACCTGAATGACTGGCCCCAATTTGTGGGCCGATTCCAGCAGTGTGCATGTACCGGCGAATAATCTGGGAAGTGATGTTTTGAGCATACTTGCCTTGCGTTGGTTATTGCAGGAGTGGAAGACATCAAGAGACTGGTTGGGTGCCATGTTCGACGTTAGATCACTGTGTCGGCAAGTTGCCAATTCTCGTTCCACCTTCTATTTCTGTTGATTACATTTTACTTGATTGCAATGTTCGCAGGTATGTCATCGTACCGTTGATCAAGCCCGATTCGTCATCAGCGATTTTGTTTTTCGTAGCGTGCTTGGTGACTGCGGCCAGCTTGTTCGGCATGGGCGCAATCAAGGTACGGGCTACAGCCAGGACGATCTCGGTGGTTCCTCGTTTGTGCTTGTCCGCCATGCCAAAACTTGTCCGTGTTGCACATCTGCCTCGTTCTTGTACCTGCCCGATTTCCCTAACCCGGCTGACGGATCGAAGACGCAAGTCTACACGGGACAGCAACACATGTGTTTTGCTAGGGATCGCCCGATCCCGATCAGGTCTAAGAGGAAACTCAACAGAAGAGAGTCGTGTTGCGTGTTTGGTCGTATTCGCATACACGGTGACCATTCGATCTTGTGCGGCAATCGGTGGGAGACACAAATCGCGTTGCAGCCGGGCATCACGCAGCGCGTGCATGAAACCAACTCAATACCGGAAGTCACAGGAGGAACATCTCTCAAAAGTTTTCTATTTTCTCCGCCTTCATTCTGCGGTGCTTGCCTTCACTTGCTCCTAAGTGTTCAGCCGTCCCTTTCACTCACGACGACCATGCCATCGAATTTTGAGTACGCACAAACGCTTCACTAACCATGACCAAACATCCTGCGACCCCCGCTGTTCCGACGCATGTCAAGAGTCAATTCGGCACCCGTCACTGGTGCATCTCCGGCACAGAAATGCTCGTCCTAGGAGGATCGTGCGCTGCGCTGGCGTTCTTTATAGGAAATGAGGTGGACGGGCTCATCAACCAAAATCACGGCTAATTGCGCGCGGCCGTTCACTGCTGTGCGGCGTACGGTGTAGATGGGAGTATTTTACGCACAGCGTGCGCGGCATCCGTTGTTGGCTATGAAGCTACGCGTTTTTATGCCGGTGCGCTGAGTAGATGTTGAACACACGTGGTTCCAACACGTCGTGCTACAGCAGCTACCCCGGAAGCGTGTAGTGATTTCGGGGTCCTAACTGCTCGCTATTGGGGGAAAGCAACATCACAATCGCGAAAGCGTTCTATCCTTGATATGCCTGGGCTTCCTACCTAACTACCTGTATCACTCCGTGCCAGCAGACTCTCCTCCTTGTGAGCTGCCGCCGTCGCGATGTTCTGAGCCTCCGTCCCGGCTGCTTCTACGACTACCACTGGGCAAAATGACGCTGCCTCATCCTTTTGCACGATTTCGTGCAGGCATAGTTTCGTGAGGCGCGCCCTTATTCTTGGGATGAGTGTGGATAGCTGCTCGTCCTCCGCTTTGTCCTCCAGCTCCCACCGACGCGAGTGAAACACGAACAATGCCAGGACAGCTGGTAGATGCCACAGCGACGCCTTGAACACTCCTCTGGCGTTTGCATTGGATTTGTCCTTATCAAATCGGTAAGCGTGGTAGAGGAGGTACGCATTGAAAGCTGTGCCCTCTACCGCGAACATCCAGCTCGTAGCATCCAGAGCGGCTGCTGCTAACGGAATGGGCACGAGGTACCAGGAGTACCGTGTAACGAGGCTCGCTGTTCTACTCCCTGTTGGATCGGCGCATGGGACCTGGCGAGAGCGCAAATCGAGCGTAAAGCAGGTTTCCCCGTAGGAATGGTGAGAACGACCCGTGCGAGTTGAGCACACAAACCACACACGACAGTGGTGCTTGTACACGTATGTAATCTTCGTCGCCTCTGTTGCTGCACGACAGCAGTGTATACACATGACGATAAACATTGGCCGACTAACTAGGACCTGTTCTTTCAAGTGACGCCGGGCGGGTGGCACCATATTGCTGACAAACACGTTCACGATGACACACATGAACACCGCATTTGCAAAAGACCTCCGCAACCTCACAAGTGAAAATGATGTAAACGATATGATCCGAAAAAGCGTGGCACTATTAGTACGAATATCGACGGCAAGTGCGTTGGTATTTCAACCGCATGTTTCCTGTCTACCGCGACGTGACGTCAGTAGGGGGGCGGGCGGCACCAAGAAAGGGCCTCTACGAAAAGGAAGGAATGCTTTTTAGACATAAACAACAAGCACTCCAAAAATGCCGTACGAAGCCAACGTTATGCTCACAGCCCGCCGCTTCTATTTACAGAGAAACACACGGACACACGGGAGGCGCACTGATACAGCAGCATCGACGGCATTTGCCCATCGGTCAAAACAGTGTGTGCATGCACCTCTCACCATCGCGAAGCCCCCTCTGGCGTAGTCCTCACGGTGAAGCCAGGCAAGAGAAAAGAAGTGCGGAAATTGCCACATGAAAAGGTATGTGGCCAACAACAGCGGCTCCACGGCGACCAATTCGCCTGTGGCGGCTGCCCACCCCATCAAAGGTGGCACGGCGCCAACAACCGAGCCTACCCATGTGTTGATCTCCGACCTCGTCTTCGACAGCGTGTACGGCCCGACATACAAGAGCAGGTTGGCTGCACCAAGGGTAGCCGTAAGTGGGTTGGAGCCCGCCGCGAGAACAGAGATACCAGCAGTACCTGACGCTACTCCCCACCCTAGCGCGTGCTGGCGCGAAATCCTCCCGGAAGGGAGCGGACGGGCCCGTGTCCGATGCATTCGGGCATCATTCGCAGTCTCGATAACTTGGTTAAACGTGTTAGCCGAGCTCGACGCGAGCATCGTGCCGACACAAGCACTCGTGAGCGCAAGGGCATCGACCGGTCCTCCAGCCGCCAGGTAACCGGCAGACGTTGTCGACATAACCAACGCGCTCAAACGGTGCTTGGACAACTGGGAGTACAACTTCATGAGATGCCCGGCCTCTGCTACCACCGTACGCCTCTTGGGTTCTTGCTGCCTTGTGTCCGTGCCAAACGCACATGCTTCCAAGTTCGGGCCTAGCCGAACCACCCCCAAAGCTCGGGCATGTGCTAGAGGTTTGCACAACCGTCCGTGAACACCACGCAGCAGCATGAAGTACGGGCGACAACGCGTGTGGTATGCTTTGTTGCGTGCAGCGCATTGGCTGCGGGATGAGGCGCGGAATACGTTGTATGCAGAAAAACCTACCTACCACTCTGTATGTACATTAGACGAGGCAGCTGCCGGGCCCCCGACTCAAGACTCCGGAATCTCTACACAGGACTGTGCAGCAGCCAGCGCCGTGCTCGAGAGATTGCAGAGTGCCAAAGAGCACACCTACCACTGCAACGCTGACAGAGGAGGGGCTAGCCATGAACAAGAATGTGGCGGAAGCCGCCCGGCGAATATTCGGCAACCTTCCCCACAGCAATGTCCGTACTGGCAACAAGGTTTTGCGCAAGAACATCATTGGCCAGAAGATAGCAGAGGTGTGTACCAACGTACCAACGTGCCAACCCACTGCGGAACCCATTTCAGTCGTACAGCAGTACATGTATGCGTAACAGAGTAGCATTTGCCGTCCCCGACTTCGTAAAATCCACGCTGAGTGAAGGGCAAGCCCTCATGGTCAACATGTTTTGACGTCTGGTCTTGAACGCGGAGGCGTGTACACTTGATTGAGTCTATGACTGCTGCGACCATGGGTGCACTGCTGTCATACGCAACTTGACATTTGGACGTTTACCTCATGGTACACATATTACCGCTGTTTGAGAGATTCAAAGCTGGCATCGAACACGGCTTCTTCCGATGCCCACAAGCTTGCGAATGTTAACACCCCAATACTCAAACCATATCTTCCTTCTACACCTCCCCAGTGTACTTTGGGTTAGGGTTAGCAGATTGACCACCAACTGCTGTGGAGCCTGTAATGCATACCCACAGGGGAGATATCGCTGTGTGCTGCTCGGGGAACCGTAGAAACCTTGGTATTATGACAGCAGTGCTTCCGCTAACTCCATGGATTAATTGCTAATTCATCCTGTATTGAGCGCCACGACCCCAACTTGAAATTTGATGATTTCGTGTGCGCGTGTGTGCAAGAGCGGTCGCACTACAGGGCAGCGCGTTTGGCAACTGAAATGCCAACTCATGACAAAAGAAATGCGGGAAACTCTTCTGTTGTCTAAAATTTTAGGTAACATTCCTATTCGTCTCCGATCAGAGCAATCTCAGCCAACTGAAAGCGGTGGGTTACCATCAAAGTGCGCTGGGCTTCTGAACCGAATCAGAAAGGAGCGAGAGCAGCCCCATATCAGCTACCTTAAAGTCCCTTGGTGCGCTTGGTTCACTTCTTGTCCCAGAGGTTTAGAAATCGTTTCCTATCCTTGTTGACATCAACGGATTTTGCCTCTACTTTTGCTGCCATATTGGCTCCTGATTATCCACGCAAGTCAAACCTTGGGTCATGTTCGGTTTGCTCTCGTATCCTCCGCATCCACCGGTAATTCTTCTACCGCCTTGTCACCTAGCATGTTTGGTAACCGCAAACGCGCATTTTTTTGTCCTGCTGATATCCCGCGTGTAATCTCCACGTCTTCCCAGTACTACCCGCAGACTACAGTCCCGGACATGGTCAAAATGGCGGAGAAGGAGATTCCTGGCGTTATCATGGACCACAAGCGAGAATGGCGACGACAAAAACGTGAACTAGACGAGGGATCAAAACGAGGTATGTAGTCGATGCAGCAGAATTCAAACACCGTGAACGTCTGGCTAGATTGGGTGACGCACCAGGTGTACGACTTGTTCGCTGAAACTTTAATGGAAGATATTGCGGGTTGCCCCAAGCTCTGCTGTCGTGCTAAGGGCTGAGAGCCCAGATCAAGACAAACCGAACAGTGAGAGTAAGGAAGACATGCGCTGCTGCTACACTCCGGCGTCACAATGTCTGGGTTGCACTCGTGCGATAGTGCCCTCAGATTTGGGCTATGTTCTTGCCCACAGTGATACTCTCTACATGTTGTGCTGGCCGCACATTCGGCCAAGAGGCAAATGATCCAATTCAACGCCTTCTAAACACCCTTCGTTCCGCTGTCAACACCGCGGTTCTGTTTTCTTGCTTGCGGACTTTCTCGTCCCCACCCCTCTTGCTTGTTAAAAGGATCTTCGAAAAAAGGCGAGGGAAAGCGATCAACATGATGCAGGCTCCGACCGTGCTTGGATGTTGTTTCTACCGTGGCGCATGGTCTTTGCTGTCGCAATTTGGTAGTGCGACTCTCCACCAGTAAGAAGAATGTAGATTTTCAAGCTGCAGGGTACAGGATACCTCCGCACTGATGGTTTTGATTGGAGGTGGTGTTGATTGGGTTTGCGTTGGATGCATTTTTCGTCAGCAAGAGTTGGACCCTTCACTGTGCATCAGCAGTAGAAATTGACCGCTCTTCTTCGAGCTGGACTCATGAAGCATCCATGGGACCGACCGATTGAATTAAGCTTCCTTGGCGTGAGGCATGATGTTGCTGCCTGGGGCGTAGCTTTTGTGCTGCGCAGCTGTCTCTTGTCGTTCACGCCACCTGTTCTGGCTGGTGGCCTCGCAACAGTCCTGGAATGCAAGCAGAAGTAGCAGCATATTTGCACAGAGGTGTACATTATGGTCAAGTTCGTATGTATGTTTGGTTTGTTCCCAAATGAAAACAGCTGACATAATATGGAGAGTAGGACTTGCAGAAAACATCAACAAGGACAACATGTTGAGGTGCATGTATGTATTCGTTCTGCAAGGATGCGCCATGTACACATCACTTCAAGACTCACAAGAGCTCCTGCTGACGATGGCTTCATTTTGGCCATGTCCTGATTGTGAAACGAGAAATATTATTGAAGGCGGCAACACTTTAGAAACGTGCGACTTGAAACACAACTGCAATGACGTTGCTGTAAGGTACACTGGAGATCAGAAAGAGCGTTGAGTGCATGCGCTGTATGACATTCACACACCAATCGATCGTGTACTGAGGAGTCACGATCCAGCAGACTGCGACACGGCAAACTTTGTGGTGCAGGTGGATTGTTACCATGCAAGGACCGCTTGAGCCGAGCCCACTCCCTCGTCTGCACCAAGACCGGCTCCTCAGCCTTCCTCAATAACAGGATGGTTCTAGTAGTCCTCAAGACACTGCGTGAGTGCCATATGCCCATCGCCGTTCATGATTCTTCCCCTTTCACCACAGGCACTGGTAGGGGAAAGGGGCTATACAAGATGGATTTGATGATCCCCCCAGGATTGCACGCAGGAGAGAAGGAAGAGAAACTCTGCACCAAGTCCATTCTTATAGACGTGACAATCGTCAACCCATCCGCAGGTCGAAGGATCGACAAGTCGATGCAAAAGCCAGGATCCGCTCTCGAAGATCGAGCCGCAAGTAAGACAAATCACTGCGGGAACTTTCAACCCGTCTAGATCTACCCTCCTTACTGCTGCTTTTTCAACGAATGGTGGTCTTGGCAAAGGCACCAATCGACTCATCGTTGCTATCGCCAACCACTTGGCGCACGAAGCTTTTTGCCGGGGGAATTTTGACGACGAAAGAGCGTTAGTCCGCCTGAAAACTTTTCATACGGGATTCGGAGACGATTTTCCTTCGAGCTAGCTCGTTTTCTGTCGATGCGAACTCGCGATGTGTTCAAACGTCATGGGCTACTGATCGACCAACTTCCACCAGGGCCAATCGGTTGGGATCTCTGCGACAACGATGGTAGTAGTGAGGGTAATTCTTTTGGGAGTGACGGAGACGAAGGAAAGGGAAAGGGAAGAAAGGAGGACGAAGACGACGATGGAAGAGGAACATGGAGGAGTGGAAGAGAGCAAAGGGTTTGAGCCAGATGACCTTCCCCAGAACAAAAAATGTAGGGCTAGGGAAGAGGTGCCCAGAGANGAGACGAAGGAAAGGGAAAGGGAAGAAAGGAGGACGAAGACGACGATGGAAGAGGAACATGGAGGAGTGGAAGAGAGCAAAGGGTTTGAGCCAGATGACCTTCCCCAGAACAAAAAATGTAGGGCTAGGGAAGAGGTGCCCAGAGATTCTTGTCAACATGAGGATCAGAATGATGGTAGCGAAAACAAGGAGGATAATGGTGAAAGTACTCCTACAGATAGCGCCCGCACTTAACAACTTAGCAGTTAAGAAATCGAGACTCGCAAAAAATCAGAAGCTAAGAATAACTTGAGCATAATCTGTGAGCTCGGTTAAGAACCCTACACTAAAATCTATATAGTGGCCATTTGCAGCCTACAAGAGGATGATCAGCAAAATAAGAACCCCAGCCTCGGCGGAAACTAGAGGTGCTTAAGTGCAGGCGCCATCTGTAAATGAAGTCGCGTACCAAGGTAGTAGTACTGTAGCCTTGGTAAACGCGTGTAGTTTTCTACTGTTGCTGCTGTTTCTGGCTTTGATCCGAAGGATAGTTTAGCCTCCCCCACGCTGCCCCCTCACGGGGTCCCAGTTCATGGCAGATAGAAGTGTTCGGTGTTCTCAACCGCACTAAGACTGACGTCTTTTCATCGGTCAGCCGGTTGTAGCGCGGTCGATTCTAATTACAAAAATATGCACACCCCGTTCCCAAAAAATATGGGCGGGTGGAGGGGTACCATACCGCATCACCTGTGGCGAGCCTACAACATACATATATATATTAGCTGTAGACGAGGCGCCGACTACTGTAATCTGCGGCGCCCCTTAGGGAGTTTTACTGATAGTGGGGAATATGTTTGGTTCGCGATATGGTTCGGGCTGGGAGCGGCTGTGGCTGCGGTGTGAAGGTGTGAGGGAGCATGAAGTGTGAAGGCAGGTGCACTGCTGGGCGAATAAAGAGCGTGATCGGGCGAGCCTGGAGACGAAGGATAGAACGCTGCCATGCTGTCTAGTTTACGTCCCCGACCGTGGAATGGGCATGTGCAACGAAGGCTCTTGAGTGCTGTGTTGACCCCTTCAGTAGGAACGGTGAGCCTCGAATCAAGCCCTTGCGATAACTCGCTCGCTCGGTACTCTGATCGCCTGACATGAACGGGCGTGCACTGTGCATCTTGATCGAGCTGCTGGGGGCAAGCTGGCAATATGAATGTCCTGGCGAACCCCGTGGTGATATCGTGGTGAAGGTTTTGGTATCCAACAGCAGAATTTCATGTCTTCGTGTGTTGTCTGCTGTGGGGAGTTTGTGAACGTCTCTCGCGCTGGTACCCCCTGCTCCCTCTTTTCAGCGACATGGCGCCGACGGACAGGTCGTGGTCGACATGAACGGAGGCTTTCGTGCTCTACAGCTGAAAAAGGTCAATGTGAGCTCGTACATGCGAAGTATTGCGCACATGTTTGCCATGCCTCCTCGAGCGGAAGGCAACGCAGTGACATGCACAGGACAATATCAGCTAATAGCTGCATTGTTGCATGTAGTTCATAAACTTGCTGCGTTTGGTCAGCACGCGGGAGTTATTTGGTCGTCTGCTGCAGAGCGCTCGAGAATATGGCATCATATGCTCACTTTAGTCCACTTCGCTAGAATACCGTACTTGAATCGAACTGTCGCTCTTCCGTTCCACGAAGAAGCTATTCAGTCTAGCCGCGCTATGTGTATCAGTCACTTCCCTCACCAGCACCGTGTTGTGGGTTCCGTCTTGCCTTCGGTCGTTTGGGCTGGCAGGGAGTGCCGACCTTTGACCGGCAGTCTTTGATCGAAGTGCGTCAGCACTTGGAGTGGTGGGACGAAAACTTCATGGTCAACGTGAGTCCACCTCGCACGCTACCTGCCACCACGCAGCGGTGAACTTATCACAGCATCTAGTTCGCCCAACTTTCGCCGTGCGGCACTACTGCTGTATGCCATGTGAAGTGAAGTCAACCACGTGAGCAGCAAGTCGACCTTTGCCGCAGCGCTCGCGTCGTGTACTGCCCTGTTGGACTAAGAGGTAGATAATGTTGTGATATTGGCTCTGGTAGAGAAATGGAATCTGAGTTTTAAAACGTTTAATTTGATATTGTTGCGCATAACATCGTGGTAGATGATAATTATCAAGGGTCCGCGTTTACAGAGAAGAGTGAGTGTTACATTAAACCACGCATCAACCAGGCCCAATAAAACAGCCAAAACATTTTGCGAACGGGAGTAAGATACGGTTGTAATGTCTATCATACCACGATGTTGCTTGGGGCGGCAAGACTACTAATTCTTTTTATGATATGCAACGTCACCGCCTGCTCCCTAACGGCTGATTCGACGCTCGTGATCGTTGCGATCGACTTTTTGCAGGTGGTAGCGTTAAACGGAGACGGTGGAGATTTTTGCAGCGGTTTGAACCTAGCTGATCTGCGCGGAGGTCACCAGCAAAAGGTTATCATGCATGATGTAGTCGATTTTGTCACCAATATTTGTTTCAATATCAGAGAAGGCCATGACGGAGTAGAGTCTTAGGCTGCCACCGGTCAGTTGGTGTTGCCTCTTGCCACTTTGGCAGGATCTTACAGATCTTGTCCCTTTCCGGTCTGGAAGAGAATTTCTATCAAACAGACAAGAACCCGGCGGAAACGCAAACCGTGGTATTGGTGCTTGGTGCTTCTGTGACGCAAGCGCCACGAAGAAAGCGTATTACACTCCATCATGGCACTCCAATGTCGACAGGAAGGCCGAGATTTGTCTTTGCTTCGAATGAAACCCCGTTGATCTGATCTGATGGTAGCCTCGCTTCCTATTTCTCAAGGTGAAGACTTCTTTGGAGGCTCTGTGCAACGTCGTGACTGCTCTGGACACAAGCAAGACGCCGGTTGTCGCTGTGCTGGATGGTTCGTGCATCGGAAGTGGTTATGCTCTGGCCATGGGGAGATATAAGTGAGAACTGTTCAAATTGCATATGTCGACGAGAAGGACGCACGCAACGGTTTTGAGAGACCGTCAGAGTTACCCTCAGTCACGACTAGCACTGCTCCAGTAAATCGTAGATCACCAAGAGAATGTGGAATGGTGTCAAAAGTTCGTGGTATATATACACGGATGACCATTCCCGCAGAGAGACAACATGTCACCATCATATTTTGCTGTTGGGTGTACATGAATTGTCGTCATTGATGTTTAGAATGCGCGCGGGGGCACCCCCCACGCTTCAATGCACGTTCGAACCCTTCCAATCTGCCTACGTGAAACAGGCTTGCCACGGAAAACTCTACCTTCCACGTGCCGGAAGCAACGCTTGGCCTTGGCCTCGCTGGGGGACTATCGTACACCCTCCCCCGGCTTCTTGGTGGAAACCAGCCCCTCGCCTTGTGCCTGGCCTTGACAGGAATGGCACTAGAGGGTCCCGACCTGGTGTTGACGCAGATTGCCACCGGCTACATGACGCACCGCAGGTTGGATATGATGATGGAGCGGCTAGCTGAGGTGAGACTCTCGGTCAGGCATGTTGGGTTTGCAAACGCGTGCAGTACGAAGGCGTGCCTGGTGCGTGCTTTGCAGCGGGTGAACCCGGTGCTGTTCGAAGCTCAAACGATCGCGTCGTCTGCTGCTGTCGTATTGTTCGATGTCCCCTGTATCAACAGATTAATCAGGATCCCAAACCTTTTGGAGACAAGACCCCTGACTGCAGTGAGGATCCGACTGCCGTCCAAACCCTCCTAGAGCGGTCTGTCGACTTGTCGTGGAACGTGGACGGGCTTCCAGACGACCTCTTAGATCCGCCAGAGAGTCAGATCCCTATTACACCCTTTGTTCACGACCTTCTCCCTCAGGTAAACGGGCGGGAATGCAGCACGCCCAGAAGGCGCGTACAAGGTTGTTTTCTCACCACGCGTTGCGTCCTACATAACCGCCTTGCCCGTTCGATCGTGTTACTCCTGTGTATTCTTGACGCGTTTTTTCGACCAGCACATCCTTCAAGCACATCGATACTCGATAGATCCAATGTTCTCATGTTCTCCACTCTGTGCCGAGTCGATGGGTTTTATTCAAGTGTGGCCGCCGTGCTGCCCGCCGGAAAAATCTTTGGTCCAGGTGGAGCGAGTGTTTGCGGTCGAGAGCGTAGAGGAAGCGATCGACAATCTCAAGGGACAAAGCGATCCATGGGCGAAGGTGGCCTTGCAAAACATAGGTACTAGTGTGTGTGGGGCCTTCCCCCGCTGCTGATAGTTGAGGCATCGATACTGTTGCAACGATGCCTCTTTGTCAAGTTCTTGATACGCGCACTGTCCGTCAGGCATCTGCTCTTGCGACGTTAAATCAAATCGGTGCAGGTAACACCTTGAGAGCGAAAGAAGAGATGCTCTTGCAATCGTGTAAACGTCGTTCTTGCACACACCCATCATGACAGTTTCCTTTGTACTTGCTCGAATGTTGCAGAGCGGTCATCGCCTCTCAGCCTCAAGGTGATTTTTGAGCAAGTGAAGCGAGGGGGCAACAAGGACTTGCAGGAGTGCCTGGATGATGAGTTTTCCGTCAACGCTCATCTTTTCGGGTTGAATGACTTCGAGGCGGCGATGCAGGCTCGTGAATCAGGGGTGAGAATAAACTAACGCAAAACCGAATGAACAGCGCAACGTCTTTTCCCGACGCTTCGCACGCGCGCCGAAGTATCTTCACGTGGGCTAAGGATACATGCACGAGCCGCAGGTAACAATTTGGTGTTCTCCGTTCGCGTATTTTTGTCCGTTACGCTGCGCGTACCAGGGAGGCACACCATTATGGAAATTCGGCAGCATGGAGCAGGTTTCCCAGGACCAAGTCACCGCAGTCTTTGCGCCAGAGCGACGTTCAAAAAAGTAACTCTTCGTTAAACAGTAAAAGAGGAAGCTATCAAGGATTCCGTTCCCCGGTTGCGGGGGTGTGCCTCAGTGCAATGCAGACGACGCCATGTTGTTGGCCTCTCTAGGTGTAGCTGGTGGCTTGCTTGACGTTCTTGGAGTAACGAAATTCCACGTCTCTATTATTCTTAGTGTTCCTCCAGTGTCCAGTATCCAAGTTTCTCTTATTTTCCATCCGCGGTGGGGGTTGCTGTCTTCAAAGGATGAAGTTGAAGCTAAACAACGTTGCGCCGGTGCTGCGCTGTGCTGCTCCAAGCCTTTTCGGCGTCGCTCTTACCGCTGAGGTCCGAAGAAAAAGACTCCCGATCCTTTACCCTACTAGTAATGTGGGCCAACATTTCATTCTTCTTGCTCGTCGTCATCGTCGTCGTCCTCCTCCTCCTCCTCGGCCTCGGCACCCTCCTGAGAAACCGACAAACCGACACATTACATTGAGGGTGGAGTACGAATGTGAGGGATCTTGATGCGCGCGAATTTATCGTTTACTCGCATCACAAGCCATGACAATCCAGCGCAATACCTGCACGCATAATCCTCGATGCGAACCACAAGGTAACCATGCCCAAACACGAATCGGAGGTAAACATGGCCAAATCATGTAGACATTCACGTCTTGTATGTACCTGCCCATCCGCTTGCGTCACCGATGCTAAGCACACTTGTAAAGCGGCCGGGTCAACTTGGTTGTCCTCAAAGAGGCTCCGGTCCCTAACGATCTTCTTGAAGTGGGTCAAGTACCTGGTAGACGGGGGAACAATTCGTGCCAGAGGACGATCACGAGCAAGATATCAGTGAGTGAAAAAAGCGGCAAGATCACAACAGCAGGTGGCGCTGCGAGTATTCTCGAGCATATGACGGTTCCTGGTGAAGGAGTGAGCCATCACCACAGAACGCCAATAATCAGGCGTGATTTGCTCTTGTGTGTGAAGTGGTGACCTGTCCAACTTCCAAGAACCGATTGTTTTAAGCATTATTTAGGATCCCAACTCGATCCGATTGCCCAACGTTTTCGAAACGCGCTTTCAGACTTGAAGGAATCGTGCCCCGAACGCTTCGCCCAGATTACGAAGCATTTGTTTCGGCTTTTCGGAGGCGCTATCCGCTGGACCCTCGTAGTAGATTGGCCATCTTCAGGGCGAACTTAACATATAGTTCTCTCGAACACGCCAGTTTGTTGTGCGGTCGAATCGTACCTGAACTGTGCCGATCTCGTTGGGATCCGGCGCTAGATGCAGACCATTTACTCACCTTTCCAAAGCCTGTTGGGTTTTACCGTACTGGAGCAGAAGTTGCGCAACTGCCTCCGGCGCAGGCGTTCTTCCTTCCTTGTACCCGCCCTTGATCAACCTCGTCAGACCCTGTGCAAGAAGTGCCCACGGGGGATGGGACAAATGTCACATGTGAACCTACAGCAATACACTTCGTGTTGCTCGCATCAGGTGTGGCTTAATCAAGGCCACAAGAAAAGACGTCTTGTAAATTAACAAGGAAACGGGGACGTGTCCCTGGATCAAGAACCGACAGCACTGTCCATGTAGCCGGCAGGGATTCATCTCACATCAGCTTACACACTACAGCTGTGCTTCGGCTAGAGGATGTCCAACAGGGCCTGTCTCTCCAGTGCACTCTGGGTTTTCCTCACGTTATGAAAATACGAACGAAGCGGTATCGTTCTCTGTCAATATTGTAAACGCTCACCTTCACGTATAGTCTCCACAAGGTCATTAAGTCTCTCGCAGTAAGTTGCATCACCTGCCCCGTGATAGTGTTCAAGGTCTTGCGGTCCACCTGAGCCGATCGAAACAAACATGGCGGGAGGCGCGAGTGTCCTCACTTCACCCAGTATGACATCTCGAGGGAGGTGACCAATAGATGCTGCCTCGGATACCATTCCCACGAACAACAGTAGACACCAAATCCAACAACAGGTACTCTAGACGGCTGGAA
The DNA here is from genome assembly GCA_902602495.3 of Ectocarpus sp. CCAP 1310/34. NCBI lineage: Eukaryota > Phaeophyceae > Ectocarpales > Ectocarpaceae > Ectocarpus > Ectocarpus sp. CCAP 1310/34. The sequence goes on along the minus strand of CACKRE030000011.1, from coordinate 147,329 downwards.
AACGCGGAGGTGGGAACAGAAAATATATCTCGGGGGTACCAGCTGGGAGTGCGTACTACTGCGGATACATGACATGAAGTCAACCTGCACGGCGTCACGTACCTTGCAACCCATCCCGGTGCATATGAGCTTGTCCAAGCACCGAAGGAGCGCTACGGCTTCTGGTTGCGAGGTCTTCTTGCTCCGAAGCGTTGATGCTATCTGCTCGTACCCACGGACGGCGAGTACGGCATTCAGACAAGATCAAGAAATTCGAGGTTCGACACAACCGCGCGGTGGCAACATGGCTGGTTGCCCGAAAATCAAGCAACTCTCCCACACACCTGTTTCGGCCCGCCTTGCACCTCAGTCATTCTCCTCAACGTGAACGAAGAGTAGGACCGCAGAAGCGGTAGAAACGGCATACCGGAGCTGGTAACGTCCATGATGCGCGCAGGCTGCCGAACCAGAGAATGAGCGAGGGCGGGTCCACAATCAGGAAAAACGAATCGTGAGGTGTTGTTTCTGTTGTGGTCTTCGTTGTTGTTATTGTTGCTGCCTTCACACAAAAAACTATAAACCATATTGACCTCCGTTCAGTACCTTCTCTTTCATACTCTTCAATGGCGAACGGATGGATTGCCGTGGTCACTAGATAGCTTGACACATACTTATCATATCATTGCAAGCAGTACCTTCTGTAGTAAGTTGCGTCCACGTGCCCCCTGTGAGCGCCAAACGCGCATTCAACACGTCGCCAACGCTTAGCAAACGAAGAAGATTCTCCCAACCACGTCTAAAAAAATTCGGTCAATGGCATCGGTACCTTCCCTTTTCGTTTAATCCTGGTCTCTTCCGCGTGGGGGCGCAATGTCTTTTAGCCAGGCAAATACAGGACCACAGCTCTCACCTCGAAGTACACCTCATTGCGATTCTTGTGGTTCGTTTCGTCCCTCATCTTCATGAACTGGTTCCTCACCCTGAGAAAACGGCACCATGGCGAGAAGCAAAAAGAGTACCATGTATTAGGTGCTCGTCATTACAAAGCTCATCTGAGAACGTTGAAATCCTACCTTTGGCCCCTTGCCTTGTACGGCAACACCTTACCGGTCGTTGGCTTCTGAGCTGAGATCCATCGTGGTGTGGTGCAAGATCTGTAACGCCTTCAGCTTGGTTCGGTAGTCTCCTTCTGTCATCCTCAACCATAGCTTCCTGAGTATGCGCTTGTTGGGGTTGTTGGGCGAGCGAGGAGGCTCATTCCCAGCGCTCTCGAGAAAATTCATCGTGTCCTGCATTTGCCAGCAGAGAACAGGGGCCGATAATTAGAATCGCAAGACTGACGACAGATCGGTAAAAAAAATTTGGCCGGTGTTGGTTCGTTGGGTTCCTCCAGTCTTCCTGTTTATTTCAAGTACGTTGTGTGGGCTGTTCGAGCTTGGAAAACATCACGTCTGGCAGTCAGCTTTTCCAGCTGTCGTTTTCATCTTGCGCCACGTGGTGATGACTACTGCTCTGCTTTTCTTGAGCCCGCTCCAGCAGGCACCCTTGCTGATGTGTACGCATACGAATATGCATTTCGCAACATCTTCAAACATCGGGATAAATAATGACGCTTTCATTCGGACACCCCGAAATGTTAAATCCGAGGCAACTTCTTTAGGACCACACGGCGCTTACCTTCACCCAGGCATCGTCGAGAGCTCCATCATCCGGCCATGTCATTTGGATCATGAACTTCTCCATTTTGCTCGAAAACCACACCGTCGTCTTTGCGATGTTCCTCCATTCTGTCACCTGGAGGCGAAAGTCAAATCGTATCGTTGTGGATAGCTTGTGACAAGGCCAGTCAAATTATTCTGAATCGAAAACCCTGTCACAAAAACATATTGTGCCTGCGCTTGGTAGCGTGAAACACCTTATAAAACACCTTATAGTCCATTTCACATGCATAATGGGTCATATTTAAAGGATTCATGTCTCAGAAGGCGGTAAATCGGATTGACACTTTTCATTGACATTGGACCCATGTTTATGGTTTCAACATGTTGGAAATAAATCTTCAAATGTTGTCAAACATTTGCGCGCGAATATCTGCCAGAGGAACATTTGAGTATCGCTTTTATGCGAAAAAATACCTTATCGTGTGGTTTTCTCGGAATGCATCAGAAGCGCGGGCGGAATCGTGGTCTACCGCTACCAAACGATTTGTGACAGACAAACCCCAAATGCGTCATGGAAACTGAATGTAACGAGCTCGCAGAGGGCTCCCGACAACCCTTAATGCACTGAGCTGATGCTGTGCCCGCCAATATGTGGCAATAGCGCTCCGGGCGTGCGAGAAAAAATGTTTTCGGTGTCAAAAAGAGACCAAAACGTGCGTCAGCGCTTCCCAACGGCAAAAAGTCGGCCGCTCGAGAGGAGACGTGAGTTCAAAACTATCCAGCCCCCGCCCGTTAGTTCATCGATTCATGTTTTTTCTTCTTGGGTGTCTTCTTCATCAACAACTCTCATCCGGTTGCGCGTGGGTTGGCAGTGGCCGTGCTCAGTCGGCAGGGAGGCACATCAAGTCCCAAACAATATTTTTCAACACGTCGAGTTCACAGCGACGCGCCTCCCTGCCTGTTGAGTACGTCCACTGCTGAACCACGCACACCCGGATGGGAGCCTTGATGGAGAAGAAACCCAAGAAGACAAACTATGAATTGATGGTCTAGTGGACGAGAGCTGGATAGATTTGTCCTCACGTCTCCCCTCAAGCAGCCGACTTTCTGCCGTTCGGAGACAAAAACCACGCTTTCTCCGTGCCCTCCAAACCACCCCCGTCTGTTTGTTTTTTTTGCACGCTGGACGAGCTCCCGCCATGTATCATCCAGCAAAACGTGCACACGGTGACTCTAAGGTTGTCGGATCCCTCTACAATATGAGCTTGCTACATTGAGTGTGCGCTGCGCAGTGGTTGGTGGTTAGGACGGAAGGGGCGGTCGGCTACTAATCTCGCCGCTCTTGGAAAAGATTTTCGCGACCTGCCCCATTTAAAAATGTTTGTCAAACAATTTGTCGAACGAGCGACCCTTGCCCCATTAGAAATTATATGGGAAGATTTTGCCAAAGATTTTCTCCGATAAAAAGTGAAACAAAATCTTGTTCCGCAATCTTTGAAAATTTCGACATTTTCACAAAAGATTCGGCGGCCGTAAACATGGGTCTTAGAATATATTGCACTTGTAAACCTCATGTACAAAACATAATTGCACATGTCAAAACAAAAATCTGCAATCGATCTAGTAGTTTGGGCACCGGCTCGTATCTTCATGCGCACATATCCTAGCAAGCAAGCTGGCTTGTCGTGGTGCCGCCAGCAGTTCACAGAATCTGCTATGAAGTAGGTACATGAGTACAGAGAACCGGTACCCGGTCCTTTGTCCATCCTCACAGAGCGGCGCACTCACACATGACATCGCGGCATAGCTCACCTTGCCCCTGGCATCTTCTTGCATTGAGGCAGCCTTGCCTTTCATCGTAGCTGCCAAACCTGATAGCATGCTACTCTTAGGTGCGCTACGCCTGCTAGGCACCAGCTCCATCCCTCGGCTCCTGCGTCGCGAAGTCCCGCTTTCCTCATACCTGCAAAACAGAGTGAAAAATGTGCGGTTGTTTGTAGGATGGATTTTGTGTTACATACAGCATGTTTTCCGGAACGCTGAAACACCCCCCCCACCTACATGAAAATCACATCGACTCAACATCGACGTGCCAGCTTCTCGCAGGTGTATTCCACCTCTTCAGAACTGTACGTCGCCTTTGGTGTCCAGGCAACAATGTTGAATGTGCTGTCATGTCATGTTGCCACGCGTCTAACCCTCGCAAACGGGACCAACCTCGAGCTCGAACGAGATGACCCTGGTGTCGACGATGGCCGCACACGCCTGCCAACCGACTCATCATCACGTGCTGCTCGACTAGATTTGCTACTAGATGACCTCCTTGTTCCCTTTTTAGTTTCGCCGTCCCAACCCTGAAACTCTCGCTCATCCTCGTCAATGTCCCTGCGGCTGGGACGGCTGCTCCGTGAGGCCTTCGCCGACCGGCGTTGTTGACTTCCTGCTCGTGGAGCACCCTTTGAAGTAGCTGCAGCACCGTCAACAGCGAACAGGACGACAACCGCCAAGCCTAGTAGAACAAGTCGACGATGTACCATAGCTAAGGACACGGCGGTGGTAGCCGTCCGACCAACCAAAGAAGCGGTGGGGCCGCGGGAGCTGCAGGACACGCCAGGATCTGCGGCGATGGAGGGGGTACGCGATAGAGTTTTGCCACCCCCCGTCTTCAGTGTCAGACTGCGAGGTGGGCTGGAGGTGCCGCCAAGGACCGACGTACACATACATGAGAGCAGCATGTTGACCTCTGGTTCTTCGGTATGTCTGTCAGTGGGCGCCGCTCTAGGCGTTCACCTAGGGAGCGCCTTTGTAGCGCCTTCGATACCTGTCGGGCGTCAACCAATTGCTTCTCCTCGAGCGTCTCAGGGTTTCACGACCATGTCAGGTGTGTTTCCTCACCGAGTACGGAGTAGTAAGGAGAGCACGCCAGCAGCAAATAGTAGCGTGCGGCCTCCAACGACCGCCACACCGTCACATGAGGACAGCCACTGACGGCCACTGCATGTGCCCGCAATAGACACCGGCAGGGCGACCAATTAATCTCAATTATCAGCAGAGGATCAGAGATCTGAGGATCATGATTGCGCCGCATGTCTCAAGTCAGGACCCGTCGGTGACGGCATGTTTCATATTCCCGAAAAGGTAAAGCTCTGATCGCACAGAACAAGGGGGGTGGACATGGTGAGCTTGGCTACCACCTAGCTCTCAAGCTGATCGAGAAGGATATCTCTGTGACGCTGCTACAAGACGGCGCCGGCAAGAACAAGGACAATCAACCGTTTGCAAGGTTGGTGCACAGTATTTTGACTACCGCCGTTTGTACTACTGCTGCAATTGTGCATGCAGCAGTCCTGCTGATGTTTGTATTTTATGGAATAATACCGGCCCGTCACTTTGTATGTCGTCCTACTGCTGTAGTTTCTGGAAAATACTTAGGTTCGTTAAATGTGAAATGCCAGAATTTATTCGCAGGGTTTGGTTGCCGCCCATAGTTGTTTTCACCCAGAGTGGATTTACGCATCAAAGACGGTTGCGTAGACACCTTAGGTACGTCACACCTTCGAATAGGTGTCAAGTGAGAGGAACAGTAAAATATGTGTAAGGGGCATTGTGGTGTTTGGTTCATATCGACCACGTGCCGTACGCGTGTGATATCATTACATCTGTTCTTGGCGACAGGTTGCGCCTTACACATTTCGTTTTGGTTTACAGAGGCACGATTGTTGGAGCGGGGTTCGAACAGAAGACAGCAGTTCTGTTCATGAAAATCAAAGGATACTCTTTCAAGCACCCCGGGCGACTTTGAAAAGGTTTGACTTCTGCCGCACTGGATACTGGTACCAACAACGGCCAAGTCAACATGTCTTGTCTCGCGAAGTGATGTGCGGCTTGGCATGCGTGCGGCAATGAGAAAGCATTGATGATGTTTCCGTTGCCTCTGCTTCTCTGCTACTTGCTGTTGCAGCTACGGAGATTTGGAGAGCAAGGGGGCCACAATCGTGTGGGGCGACTTTTCTGAGGGCGTAGGCAAGCTCATCCCGGAAGGGGAGTCTTTCGACTATGTATTCGACAACTACGCGAAGGACGTTGACACCTGCAAAGACTTGGCAGACTGCTCCAAAGCATGGTTCGTGTTCGTCTGGAGCTTGTTGTCATGGTCATGGCCGTCATCCAATACCGAGTAGCGAGTAGCATGACCATAGGGGAACGTAGTTGATGCCCACAGACCGTCGTTGGTATCTATTGTACAATGCAAACGCACATGGGAAATTGAGGATAGCTGGGGTTGTTTTGACGCAGTAGGCATCGCTGCACTCTCTACAGAGTGTGTCACCAGCGCGCGGCATATTGCTTGTAAGCAAGGCGTGATGCTTATTTGTTATACTGTAGGTGTTCTGAACGTGGGACGTATCCATTCCTGCCAGCTCTTGTTTGGATTGTTACAGCTTCGTGCGGAGACGAAGGCCTTCGCTCAAAATCATCAAGATGCGCTGACTTGTCGACTGTTGCAGCACTTCCATACTGTTAATGCCTAGATCGCTGCGGTATTTGTATTGTGTTGCAGGGGTGTGAAGAACTACGCATACGTGTCTTCGGGCGGCATGTACAAGGACAGTGACGAGGTGGGCTTGGTTGGCACCACAGCAAAGGACAGGCACTTGATGAAGAACAAAGTACAGCTTTTTCCGTTCCCTCATTTTAGGACGTGGTCAATTGTTCCCGCAAAGTCATGGTATTGCACGCCGTTCCCAGGTGCCGTTCACTGAAAGCAGCGACGTCAAGGAGAGCGGTCAGCGCCAGGTAGAGAAGTACGTCGCTGACTTGGGTCTGCCCTGGACATCGTTCCGGTGAGACGTGCGAATCTGACCAACTCTTCTATGCACAGCACTGCTGTGCGGCGTTTTTGAAAGCCATCTGTGTACGTTGTCGTGAATGAACCTAATAGACTTTGTTTGATTGCGCACATGTACATTACCTCAAATGGTACGACCTCAAAGCGCAAGGACCTAGCTCTTTCGCGCATCGACAAGAAGTGGCCTCGTGTACGCACCGTTCAAAGTATACCCGAAAAGTACACACGTTTGCGTTTTCCCGCCATCGCTATTCGAATCCCCCCTCAGGCCACAGTATATCTATGGGCCACTTACCAACAAGCGCGACTACCTCGATTGGTTCTTCGACCGTGTCGTGCATGGATTGGAATTTATTCCACTGCCCTTGCACGGCGATCAGCTCGTCGCCCTGACCCACGCGGAGGATGTGGCATCCATGCTCGCTAGCGTCGTTGGGAACGAACGTGCCGTGGATCAGGTAAAGAGCGAAAGGGTCGGTCGTGGGTGCTCGCAGTTGTCGAAAAGAAGCAGTGTGGCAGGAATCGTAGGGCGTTGGCGGTATGTGGCTTTTGCTGAGGAGCTGTCTGGGCTAATTTCAGCTGAGGATGTTGACTCAGCGCAAGACCCGCGGTTGCCTTTTTTTTCGTCTCTCGAATCGCTTCCTGAAGAGCACCCTGATACTGACACCAGTGACTGTCCACAGGTTTTTAACTGCGCATCTGACAGGTACATCACGTACAACGGGCTCTTCCGTGAAGTCGGGAAGGTATGACACTATCCTGTAGGACATTTCGTATGGAAACGGAAGCTCAGCGTGTGCTGCTGCTGCGAGAGTACCTATCTTGGTCTGGCCAAAGCTCTCGAGGCTACTGGCGCAGTTTGAATCCAGGCAGATTGCAAAGGGAGCGATGGTGTTGCAGCGCTTTCAATGTAAGCGCTGCATGTGGTTCAAGCTACGCACGTTGTTGGTCCTTATGTTCGCTGCGACAGGTGGCGAAGCCCGCTGTCTCCAAGATGGCGTACTACTACGAGCCTCGAGACTATGACCTCAAAAAGGGCTGGTTCCCCTTCCGAAACAACCACTTCGTTGTCAACAGCGAAAAAGTAAGTCAGGGGACGTTCGGCCATTTATGTTTAACGTTGTTGCGCTGGAGGCGTCCTGTTGTGACGTTGCGTTGTTCTTGTGCGTCGCTGGCAGCAACCGGAGAGCCCCACATATCACCGATACTTCGCTTGCTGCATTGGAATGAGTTTACGGCCAAGACCTTCTGCAGGTAAAAGGTCGGGAGTTTGCAACGATACTGGCAGAGTGAGAATCCGCTTCCTGCGGTATTCTTCAATTTGAACCACGACGTGGAGTGGGGCGATCAATCGCAGGGAAAAAATCTCCTCGAGTAGCAAGGATTGCTGTGTACCGTGGGGCGAACAACGGTTTTTGTTTTGGCAACATCACGGAGCGGATCGAAGTGGTCTATCGGTGTGCACGTTAGTACATAGTTTCTAGCTACGGTGTACCGTCAGAGAAGAACCGCGAAAACCTGATGAATATACGTGTTTCGTGACCCTCCTTGGTTCAGTGAATTAAAAATTGAGTTTTTTCCGAGGTGCGCTGTGCACGAACACCAGTGGTGATCCCATCCGAGGCCTGGAGTCCAGAAAGCCTGTTCGGAGAAGCGGGAAAAGTAGTTAGAAATGTCTATTTAGTACGTTCACTTGTCCATCGGCAACACATTTCTGCGTAGTCGAAAACCCACTCCCTACATTGACGCGCATTTCAACCATCGTGTTACTGGTGCATGCATGTGTTCGATGGTGTGCGTGTATTAGTGGGTTTCCGCATAGTCTTGCTCGAAAGCGTGACTCCATGAACACTTGAACGAGGGCACGATTATCACGGAGTGTAGTTGTGCCGTGTTTTTGTTGACAACTTCATGGAACGGACCGATGTCCTTCTCTTCTAGAATAGTCAAGGGGTGAAGCCGAACGGGTGAAATCCCTGCCGTGCAACGCAACCGCTCCGTCAACACTGCAATAGTTTTTTCCCTCGAGAGTTATACTGTTCCTAAGTTCAATCTTGGGCACACTCCGTCATCGACCCCGTCCTCTCGTTTGACCCCTCAACGTATCGTTGTTTCTCCTTCGCTCAGGCGAAGCGGTTGCTCGGCTGGAGCCCAAAGCACACGATCACGGATGATCTGGCGGAGTACTTCGAGGGGTATAAGGCTGCTGGTAAGGTTGAGGCCGAGCCGAATTTTCTCAAGGTGAGGGAACATGGTGCAACTCATGTTTGTTACCTTTGTGCCGCTTGTATTCCTTTTGTTGTGGAACGTGGGTTGAAGTCCACATGTGCAGTCGGGATTGCCAAAGCACTTGGTCCTTTTTCGGGGAGACCTGATGCAAACTCTTCTCCTGCAGCCGCTTTTTGGGCTACGCACATATTATCTCGCAGTTCAGCACATCCGATGGTATCAAACAAAGCAATGCCGGGACCGTTAAACGTGCAGGATAAGCAGTACCAGGACATGGCGACCGCGCGCGGGAATCAGGCGTCTTGACGGCCCATTCTGCGCCTTCCAAGTACCGCTGTATGGTGACCCTGAACGTGTCTGCTGCTGCGCCTGTCTCCCAGGACGACGAGATTAACATGAGCTGGAATATGGAATACGTGCCATATATGGCGCGACTCGAGTATCGCCGAAGATTCCCAGACCTCGACGAAGAATTGGCGGAGTTGGCGAAAACCTACCAGCCCGAGGATCGTCATTTCAACTCTGCCATCTTAGATTCAATGAAAGAAGAATACCGCAATGCATTCCCGGATGAGCCCGATATTGGTGCAGAAGCACGGGCGCAGGAGCAGGCGGAGTACGACGCCTACATGGCTGCCCACCCGGGATTGAAAGAAAAGCTCATTCAGCAGGAGGAGGAGGAAGCTGTTGCGAGTATACCTGAAGATGTATTAAACCGGATAGAGGGTATGCTCAGTGAAGAAGACGACGGCACCGTAGTGATGTTAGATTAGACTCAATGTCGGGAGGTATCAACTGATGCGGTTTCGTGTTGATAACGACCTGGTTTACCAGTCTACGGCCTTCGGGACACTTCCCAACGCGAGCGTATCTGAGTACGGAGTACCTGCCAGGGATGCAAACAAGATGCAAACCAGTATCGTATCATGGATGAGTACAAAAAAAATCGATCTTCTCGATCCCGGCATAAAAATGGCAAAAGGCCCCCCAACCCGTGGAATTCCTTAAACTTGCTGTTTACCTGGGCGGAGAACAGATCCAGTCGAAAGCTCCATATAGCGCCTGCCTGCTTCACATAAATCTCTTGCAGTTTTTTTTTCGTTTGTTTCGTTCGTGCCATCTGTCCTGGCGCCATTCTACACGGCTTTGGGTGTATCACCTATCAGCCTGGCTTACACAGCTTTTGCTGTTTTGATTACATGTTGTTGTTCCAACGCCCAACCTTTCCTCAGTTATTTTCGCGACGAGGATTCAGCCGTCCCTTTCCCTCGTCGGCTTTATGTGTTCACACACGAAACAATGGTTTTCACCAAAAATTGCTCCGCTTTCACACTTCGGAGGGGATCCAACTGACAACCTGCTGCAATTAGGTGTACGAGGGTAATCAGTAGACCACGGGGGCGACCGACATCAACACTTCACGCCCGTGTGTTGTAGAGTTTCACGTTTACTGAACTCTGGCGTCTTGCGCATCACGAACTTGCCCGCGTGCGCCAGCTGGCTTGTGAGTTGTTGGCCAAAAATGCCTCCGATTGCAATCAACCTGACTCCAGCTCGAAAACTACAATCTCGTTGCAAGCTTGCTGACCATTCCATCCCCCGAAAACGAAGAATGCGTTTCCCACTGAAACGCACGTGTGACCGTACCTGCAAAAGACAGTGCGTTAAGGCATCAGCTAATAAAATGCTTGCTTCACGAACTTCTCGTGGATGACCTACCAAGCGACGCTCAATGGGAGTCGTACCCAAGAGACCGAGATACTGCACTGCTTGCACGCGTTCCTGGGGCCCAATGTGGCCTGCCGTTGGGGGCCCGCTTCGTTCAAAAATGTAGCCAAAAGTACACAACCGGCGTAGGAACTGCCGTATCCGTAGGTTCCAAACATTTGGCGGTGCCGATACAGAGCTCACGTACTTGTGTTCTGGCTCCCCGCGGCCTCTAAGAAGTGGAAGGTTGGTCGACACAGCTTCATGTTGAAGCATGCTGCAAGCGGCAAGCGTCACCGCCCCAACCCTCTTGTTGTTTTCGTGGTGTTGAAGACCGCCCAGACCCCACCCGCCAAAGAGGAGTGCCGCCCGCCCCTCTTCGTCAGACGTAAGCGTGTGGTTACACCGCGATGAGATCCGAATACCTGTAGTAAGCACGACCGTAGATTGATGGTCGGTCTCACTGCACAAGAGCTTGTGTTTCTGCAAGTACACCAACCGGTTGTTTTCAATCTCTCAGGCCGTGCAACCGCTGCTCTCGCCAACGTAAACATTTCAACAATCAATGTACTTCTCACCACCAGTAGTTTTCGCCTTGGACCAGAGCATGGTTTCCGTGTCTAGTTGCCTCAAGTCCTTGTGGTAAACGGGCACACACTTCTCGTCTAAAGTTGCTCCTCCAGATAACAGTATTCTTCCATCAGGAAGGAGCACCATTGCGTGCCCGTACCTGCAACAAGTGAACAAATGCCAACTCTGCTGTTAGCCCTATGCACGCAGTCTATACGCGTAGGGTAGGAAGGCGATCCGCTCCACGATTGGTGTCGCGACGAGAACATATTGGTCGAAAGTTCGACTGCATTCGTATGAGTGCACGATCCTGTAGACTCCTGTGTGACTTTCGGGGCCGTAAGGCAGGAAGACGACGAGAGTGACGATTCCTAAATGGGATGGAAATATAGACTGTCTACCAAAGAGACACCGCCAAATAATTCAGGCAGTCTACATTGCTTCCTACTCCCCAACAAGTCGAAAGGGCTTCGCTCGTCTTGGTGTGTCGGACTCTCTCACTCGCACACCGTGATCGAAGAGGTGACTTGTGGCATTTCCGCTCCCGACACACACCTTGCTGTCGGTGGTAGTCCTCCTGTCCTCGGTTGCATCCAAGCAAACGAATCTGTGTCGAACACCCAGAGGTCTTCGTAACAGTGATTCGAACCATTCCAGCCGCCGTGGACGACAATCTTGTGGCCAACCAAAACAGATGCCTGCCAAAATCTGTACGGCGATAGACAAAAAACATGAAATGGTGTGTGCGCCACATTGCACCAAAGGAAGTCGCCAGCCTCCGGTGGCAGGTCATCGCCACCACACTCCGGACTCTCCGCTCACCTAAACTAGAGGGCTCCATAGCGTAGATGATTTCATAGTTTTGCGGTACCCGTCTCTTGTGCCAGCGTAACATCTACGCGTCTTTGGGTTTGCCCACCTCGGAGATGGCCCAGTAGAGGTAGCGTTTACCGCAACCCATGTCCAATCAACAAGGTCCAAGAAATGCACATCCCTGTACAGCTGCCCACTTCGTCCTTTTCCACCAATGATGAACATCCGCGAGCCAACTAAGTGGCACGAATGCCCGTAACGAGCATTTGGTACATCTCCTCCACAGCGTACTTCCTGCCACGTCATTGACTCTATGTCCAGCACCCAGGTATCGGCAAGGTACGCAAATTCACCCTATGCAATGGCACAGATGGATGTCGGCGACAACGAAGAAGTATTATGTCAAGGGCGGATATCCTTGCAAGACGCGAGGCATCGCCGCCGAAGACCAGACTGCAACATTGCGATCAGGGAATGAATGTGTAAATGTTGTAGGCTTGTTGCTCCCTCCGCTACAAAGCTGTAGATGTGCACATGCGCTACCTTCTCGATGCTCCTCCTGCTGTCATCAGATGCTTGTGACCCCAAGCGCGAACACATACGCTTAGTCATTCGGTGGAATCCGTGATCTTCTTGGTTGAATCGAAGCGGCACTCGCCTTGTGTCAAGCCACTGGAAATACGTCTGAACTGGGCGATGAGAGCATTTAGTACAGGTAACATTCTCAGAGAGGGTTCTTTCACAAGTTTGTTGCGCAAGTCTTGAATGACAAACTCCTCACATTTCCCTTGTAGAATGTGCCTCCAAATACCACTAGTTGGAAGTCAGCAACAACGCAGGTATGCCCCCCTCGTGCGGGAACACGTTCACCGCTGGTAGAGGCCTGTACGTGTCGGGGAGTCAAAGGGCCGGGAGAATATTATGGGGTGGGGTAGACACACTGTGTAGTGTCAGTACAATCAAGCGAGTAAATGTCTACACAGGAGGGGCAGTGTACCGTCCGCTCCTTGAAATGTACTAAACGTACGCGTATCAAATCGTCCATTGCTGCTGCTGCTGCTGCTGCTGCTGCTGCTGTGCTACCATGCGATTCAGCAACGGCGGCAAACAGACAGCAGTACAGTAGATCATGTTTCTGTGTGCACTGCTTGGCTGGATCTCCTGCAAAAGGGCACCAGCCCACCGTTGTTTCAACTATACGGACCGCCAGCGAATCACGCCTTGCTCTGAATACACGTACAATTGTATGCATAGCCCGTCTAAGAAGCAGCACTGCTGTATGATGCAGCCCAACAGCATAGACTAGTGCATATTGCAGCGGCAGAGCATGTTAGGGCCTATTCCGTAGACAAGCAATACCAAATGTAAAGAGCAGAGAGACACACCTTGGTCCACGATACAATGGGGGCGCTCATTTCCGCGTACTGTCCTCTGTTTCTATGTGTCGTGCCTGCAGGCCAGAGCTGTTGGTGCGGTGCTTGGGTTGCGGGCTAATGGTGTGTGATATCTCACTCCCGACGCTGCATAAAAAAATCCATACTGCCGCACTGCCACACAGGAAGGGGTGTAACGGCATTTTGGAAGGAGGCGTTTCGCCGGACTGTACGAAGTGGCATACTAGCAGCATACCAGTCAGTTTTGAGCAATGCTTGCAATACATACCTGAACAGCTGACATGCAATAGCAGGAGGTGCATTCATCAGTGTAGCTCTGTCCCTCTCCCAGCGTGCGTGTGTACGTGGTACCACATGCTTTCGATTTACTGTTGTGGCAGAGGCAGCGCCCGAGACTTCAGCCGCACACAAGATACCTAAGGGCAGCGCGATTTTGTGGGAGCGGTTTCTACCTGCCAGAGAGATGGTAACAACGTCATGTGGACGGAGCATCAGTTACGGGAATATTACAACGGCGAACGTGAACCAGCTCAGGAAGATGAACGCTTCGCTATTCCCAGTCCGGTATCCCGACCAGTTTTATGCCGATATCCCTGACGCAAACCCGGACTTCAATCAGTTGGGTGAGTGTTGCAGGGTGGGTAATCCGCTGTGTGCAAGGTTGTAGACTAATATGGTATGTTGCTACTGAATGTCATCCGGTAAGTGCTGCCGAGATGGGTCGAACGGGTGAACGGAACTGCTGTCTCTGTGTAGCTACGGGCAACCGTCCGCTGTGGTCTGCTGGAAACGATGTATAAAAGAGTGGTACACACGGCGACTGCTACCGAAGCCAAGACACCGAGCTGAAATACGCACCAAATCTCCACCTGATACATAACACCGAGGCCAAGGCACTGCGAACACGTCAACGAAGGGCTTACCGTAGAAATTTGAAATTTCAAGGTGTGCTTTTATTATTGGTTTGTTATCGACCTCGCTAACGGGCTGACCAATCAAAAGACGTCAGCCTCAGTGCGGATGAAAACACAACATGCTTCGAAAGCCGTGATCTGGGCCCGTGTGGGGGGGTGTCATGGGGGAGTCTACGCTACTCTCATGAGCAAGGATAAAATAGTAGTTACTGGATGCATGGCAACAACAGAAAACTGCACGTGTGTACCATGGTTGCTACTGCTTTGGACGTTCGGTCGTTTCGGAGTGCTTTCATGCAAGGTGTGTGAGTTCGTCCCATTTATTCTGGACGCCAGTCTACATGCACCTTTCGTAATGTATGTCAGGCACCACCCAGGGTAACACAGAAGTTACACCGTTTTTCATTTTTCCTCACCTTTCCCCCTCCGGTGCTTGGCTTCCATTATTAACCCGTACGTCACTACAGGCCGATTCAGCTCCGTTCTCAGCTCCGATTACTTTGCGTGCCGAACGATCACCGTTTTGCCTCGCCTAATAGCAATACACATACATGGAGACCAGCAGGGAGACACCGAGGCAGCCCACCCCAAAGCGCGCTTATCAGCAATGCGCACAGGACACACAGCAGTACAATACAATTCACCCATGCGTGATTTCTCTGATGTGGGGCAGATATCCTGTCCAGATTCAATCTACTGCCTATCGGTACTGCTGACCCAAACGCGAAATACCACCGGAGGGTACATACAGCACCCTCAACATGTGGTCAACCCGGTGCCGCATCCGCGGGGGAGAGCAGAGAAAACGCACACCGGAGCCGATGCTAACGTACTGCCTCGGTGCTTTTGTTGTGATTGCGGTACGTGTGGTTCCCAGTATTGGGAGAGGTTGTTCGTCTGCCGTGTGCAATTTTTCGTTCAAAGGCGAGGGTTTTCACGACTATACCTCCGATCACACCTCCAATCACAGTTCTCTACTTGTAGTACAGAATTCTAAAATTGATCACGTTTTTTGTGCATTTTGTGCGATAGTGGATGGTGGTCTCGATTCTCTGAGTGGGCCGTTACTTTTTTCGTCGATCTCGCGCTTCTGTGAGGCGGTTTCCCGTCAACGTCTTCGCATCTAGCGCTGTTGATATATGCTCTTTTTGCCGTATGCTCAGTCCAAGCATGAGGCGGAGAAGATGTGCCAACAGGTATTGCTTGCACAGGTACATCCTCTGTGCGGATGGTTGCTGTCAGAGACAGGCATGCACACCTACTCAGAAACAACTTGTTCTGTATATTTTTCTCCGCGTAACTGCTACTTCTGTACAACAGCAGTACTACTGCACTTCTGTTCGTCACCATTACGTCTACCGCGCCCCCATCCCTGTGAGCGCCACACATGGACTCGCTGCTGCACCATCCTTGCCGCCGTGATTTGTGGGTGTACATGCAAAGGCCTTTGACCGCAGAGGAGAGCCAGTTGTGCAAAAAAAAAACAAGGAATTCAAATTAACCCAGTCACGTAAGGGTTAACGAGAAACGGGTTAGGAGTTACTTCGGTTCCTTCCCTCTCGCTGTGTTAACTCACGCCCATGCAGAATTTTTCACTCTAGAATGATACTAACCCTTAATCTAGACAGCAATATATTGCCAGCTCAACGACCTGCGCGACCGGGCAAGCTGGACGAATCATGAAGAATATTGCCCTGGCCTGCGGTAATCCGCGGAAATGATGATAAACCTCCATTCAGACAAGCAAGACCTTGCAGTGGGCAGGACGCTTATGAGGGATCCTTGATGTATGGGGCGACAACAATCATAATACGGAGTTGCGTTGTTTTGGTTGTTTAGGAAAAGCAAATTGTGAGGGTAAATTTCAAAAGTAAGACGTGTGGGATGGGTGAGAAGACATGCACACGAGACTTCGCCGTGCATGGCCCAAACTCTGTACACCCAGATATCTCCGCCTTCCGCTCGCTAGTGTAAAGCAAGAAGCTGCCGATGCGTCACTCAACAATTTAATCGATTTTCGGTGAAACATTCCGGAGTCGCGAATAAAACGGGGCAAATGATTTGACGCTGATATGCCGCAGTGTTGATGGGAAGGAAAACGTGCCGCAATTCAGAACGAACATCGATGATCATGCTCTACAGTAGCGTAAGGTGAGCTGACAGTGCCTCGAAATCGAGCAGGGACCTGAGCTCCGTTGTGCATTGCTTTTGCACACATCCCTCTGCTCTCGAAAGGGCCTGGTATACCCCCAACACTCAAGTGTTTCCGAAGCGGACAGTACGGAGGCATGTTTCCCCCCTCACCACACTTCCAGATCCTCGCTATTGTAGCGACGACCTACAGTATATCCGTCTGGAAATTGGAAGTCCTGGACCGTTGTGCGGGTACTGTCGGCAGGTTGCGAAGGTGGTGCAGCGCTCGGGGAAATGTGTGTAGTTCAAAGGGTAAACTGAAACAGGGTCGTGTGCCCGAAAATAATTCTCGGACGATAAGGGTGCGGATACTGCATGTTCAACTAGTCGCCAGAGTTTACTCTGGGCTTACTACGGTCCCTCGTGCCATTGACTGTTTTCAGTGTACGTTGACAACGTGGCCGTTGGAGCAGTTTGCTGTCGAATTGAGCCCTCAAAGTCGCCAGGAGGACACGATTCGCTGTACATCATGACTCTGGGCGTACTTGCAACGTGGCGACGACGCAACATCGGGACCCATCTGCTGCGGCGAGTACTGGAAAGCCTACCACGTCACCCTTCGGTCAAAGAAGTGTACCTACACGTGCAGACAAATAACGACGAAGCAGTTGGATTTTACAAGGTGAAGTGGCAGGAGATGTGTGTCTCTGGAGTGTTGGACTAATGCATGGTTGTTGGTCCTTACAATCTTGCGTGATTTATGTGCTAATTCGGAGCGTCGACACACTCGAGCGTTGTTCACAACTAGTTGAGAATAGTCAGAGGATCCGTAAAACCCACGTCTCCTTGCCTCTATTCTCCCCGATGCTCACTCAACCGTTGAAATCCTTGCTGGCAATTCAATAAACATATCTCTTCAACTTAACATGACATTGTGTGACAAAATTGACAAGATACATTATGTCTGCCCTGACATGTTGTAATTGCTTGACCCGTCCACCACATTGTTTTGGTCAAATAAACGACATATGGTGGGCCAGGACATCGACTCGTAGTAGCACACGAGCGTTTTGGGTCGGATTTCGTAGCTCGGAACAAGGCTTTCGTTCAAACGAATATTCAGCATGTGTGTGAAAAGAGGGAATCGTTCTCGACGGACGTTGGGCGATCGTAGCCTTTATCAAGGTGATCCCCACATTACCCACCCCCATTTGAGTCTTCTTGGTTGCTAGTCAGGAAGGATTCTTAGGGTAACCGGAACCCGACCGGTTGGCGGCGATTCACTTCTTTACAATCTCCTGCGTGATTACACGAGTTCGAAAATCTACTTTTGGTCCGCCATTAAGGTGATCTCCACACGTGCCTTCATACACAAGCGAGTGACGTCAATAAGAGCGAAGAACGTAAGTCGGAAATGACCCATATGTAATAGCACCAGCGGAAGGTTCGGAGTCATGTGAAACTCCACTAGGTGCCATGGACGCCCCACATGGTCCGAACGAAGATTTACAAGGATTGCCACGAAAAACCCGCGAGGATAGCTCGGTCGCCTTTTTGTTTGTTCCACTGTTTTATTGTTTTGTTTCATTTGGCTGGGCCTCACCTGTCGAGTAGGAGCGGTGGGCTCTGTTCATCGATCTCCTTTGTCACCTGCGAAGTCTGTATCCGTAAGGGGTTTTCTTCATTTTCTTCTGGTTCATATTATCGTGTTTCGTGCTGATTCGCCTGGGTCCTTCAATCCTGTTGGATTGCTCGTATTGCTCGTATCAGCCCTGTTGGGTAATTAGCCTCCCACCACGGAAGGCGTCCGCGTCAGTTGGACCCGACGGATGGCACAAGGTACCTAAACACACAGCAACCCGTGAACTCTTACCAATACTCTCGGTCTCTTCCCTGTCTCCACCGCTTGGAGCTCAAACCCTCACCAATACCCTTTCCCTTTCCTGTACCCGTTACCGCCCCTCAGCGACGGAAGCAATCCAAGCGACCGGCAACATGGCCCGAAGCCAATAATGCAATGCTTCTCCAATCAAGGGTTAAAGCAGATTATCGCTGCTCTTTTCTCCACACATTCCAATGACCCGTTTGCAGGAGCACGGATTCAATGTCGAGGAGACGATCGCGAACTACTACAAGCGTATCGACCCTCCGGACTGCTTTGTGCTAAGAAGGAGATTGTCTAAAGAAGGAGACAAAGGATGAACATGCCCTCCATGGGTTGACGACGTCTCCGGTTGCAGGGCCTCAAATGATGGTCGAAACCAAGGCTTCATTGAATACCGTCAGCAGAAAGCTTACCACGTGGTGGAGCCCTTGAACCCATGGTCTACTCTATCTTGCCATGCGTCCCCCTTTCTTCCTCGAGCGCTACGAAGTAGTCGTGCACGAACTGCACGTACGGTCCCAAGCTGAAGGAGCCCCTGAAGAAGTTGCACGACAGATTTACCTCGAGGAGATACACGCCCTTAGTCGTGAGAGCCACGTCCCAGCCTACCAACGGGACGTCCGGTAGCAGCTTGAAATGGGCGTCGGCAACAAGGTCCAGCTTGCCCTGAATGTCTGGAATCACTTCGCCCGTGATCAACCTGAAGATCACCATTGGTTAAGTCGACGCAGTAAATGCGTTATATGGGAAAGCGACCACAAAGCGTGTCTACGTGCAAAAATGTACGAGGCAGATGTAACCGACAGCAACATCCCCAACTCACTTGTTGTTGTCCGGGTGATGCGTTACATCGTGAGTAGATACCCAAGGGGTGTTGAACATCTTGGTTGGGCCAAGCTCATACCAGTGAGCGTTGGTAGTGCCCTTCAGTAGCGTGCCTGTGCTCGCGTCGACGTCGAAGAGAATTGATGAGTGGTCTGTGTCAGCGTCTTGGCGCCCCGCACGAAAAACGCATGAGAGCGAATCGACACAGCTTGGCCCTGGAATCTTTCCCTGCCGCTTCTGAAGCCACCACCTGTCGCAGTTCGCGAATAACGCAGACAAATTCGACAGGCTTCAGCACATAAGTCATCGCTAACCGGCGCCACCTTCAGAACGAATTCGCCAGTCGCGGGAGAACCCTATCCAAAAATACCTTGACCTACCACGTCATCGCTTCAACAACCCAAAAAGGCGAGGCTAACGACAAGCTTGTGGACGCCGGCTATATCCACCCAAGGCTGAGATGCTGTTAACCCGCTTTCGACCAAACTAATTAACACCTCAGCGGCGACCAGCAAAATCCACCACGCGTCTATTGGAATGGTAGCCTTGCGCACTCTTTTCACTTGTTCATGAACTGGGCCTCGGTGATCCCCAATCGAAACTGATCTCACCTGGACGCGCTGATGACCCTCATCGTGGATAAAGGGGCCTTATCAGGTAGGAGTGATGTTACAAACTCATCATTGTCAAGCCTCTCCTGAATGATCCAGTCCCCTCCTGCTGTGGCGTTCTTGAAGAAGTAAAGCCCCATCCCGCCCTATGTTTAGAAAGTTCGAAACAGACGACGGCTTGAAACAGACACCACGAGGCCAAGATATACAGCACGTACGTCACTGGAGCCTTCAATCGGATATGCATGCATACCACGCGCATTTTCTCACCTCTTCGTTTTTGTCCTTAATCACGACTGCCGGTATGTCGAGAAACGGGGAAATCGGCACCCCCTTGCTCTTGCCATCCCTGAGGAAGGTCCACTGTCCACACACGAGGCAAGGTCGTTCGGGGGCCACAAAAACACAACAGCAACGCGTGTTATCACAAACGCTATCGCTGCCTGTACTTGAAAAAATAGTGCCACACCAGATCGCCATCTGAACGGGAGCGTTGCGTATCAAAACAATAGTTGACACAGGTGGTCTGATATCAGACCTCTACCTTGGCCGCACAAGCCCCGAGGGCACTACAGCACCTACTATTCTTTCGAACACGCAAGTACCACCGTCCGTGGACGAGAGCTCTACACTGCGTATGTATGCGTGCAACACAGCAGTCAAAGGGCCGTGCCATTCACATAGGACGACGGGCGTAGTTACGCTACGTAGTGACTCACCTTGTCCTCTTGCCGGTAACCTTCACTTCCAGTCACAAGAGCATGGTAGCTGGCCAAGCGGCAGTTGAGACGCCAGAAACTGAACCAGTCTTGAGGGCAAAGGAGCTGTTCGATATAGGCTCGTGCCCACGGCCTGTTTCCGGCGTTTGCGAAACAACACACAAAGACAAGACTTATTTAGACCAACGGGCGACGCAGCTGCACAGAAAACCCAAATCTTGATACTGTAAGGAAGCGGAGAGCAACATACAACATCTTGCCAACCTGCCTTCAGCAGCTTGCGGTACATAATACTACCAGCTCGTGTGTGTTGCTGTCGTGCTTGCCGCAAGCGAGGGAACGTAACCTGCCACACGGTCCCACACCCCAACACACTGAGTGTTTCAGAGCGAACAAAGTTACCTTTCAACACAAACACAGCTAGAGCGCTGCACACTAGTTGAGTATGAACGTGAATGAAAGGTAACCATTGCCTTGGTCAAAAGAAACATAGCCGGACTATTCTGCGGAGAAAAAGTGACGCAAGACCATGGCGCACAGATCGCTACGAAGCTTCCGAACTACATGTTTCGAGTTTGATCTCTTCGCCAAATATTGCGCACCTGCTTTGATCGTATCGCACCTGCCATGTTTTCGTTGCAGGTTGAGTGCCGCCATGAAGCAGATGGCAGGGTTGACGACCAAGATGAAGATGTAAACCATTGCTTTGAAGGAGCAGTAAAAGCTCAGAGGGATGCCGGTTCCAGGGATTGCCACATTCCTCAAGTTCTTAAACATGTCCTGACCATCACCCATATGACGAGCGCGTTAGCGCAGACTTTGTGCATGTGAGCATTTTATTGCGGTAAGGACTTGCGGATACACAGTTCGGAATATATGAATCCCGTGCGAACCCACCTCTTTGAAGGAGGCATTGCGGTAGTGCGGCTTGGACCAGAGGTAGAAGATAAGACCCAAGGAGTAGCATTGGACGCGCGCCTGCAACGTTTGATGCGGGCAAGTTTAGTCCATTCAAAGAAATGGATAAGGGCAGATCAACATGACGGTGGCAGTGTTTGGTTATGAGTGGATTTGCCGTGGGGTTGTGGTGTGTGGGATGTGTGTGTTCACCGAGTAGGAGCCCGAACCGGCGCAACAAACGGTACAGGCGATACCGCGGATTTCGTCTGTACCGTGAGATATAACGGCGCTGTACCAGGCAGTGGCACTTTTCCATCGGCACTACTGAGGCACCACGACTTTGGGCGGCCGTTGAAATACAGCAGTCTACACCCGTCGCGACACTGCCCTGCCGTCTCCGATTGCTGGTGGGACTTCAATTTGCATTGCCGAATAACTTCTTTCTGGCAAAGCGGTCTCCACGCAACCTAAAACTCCTTGGCTCAGAGGGAGGTGTGCAAATCTAGCACCGACAGCAAGGTATCTCCGTAACTGTGATTTGTTACAAATCAAGTAAATATATTTTGGACCAAGCAAACCACGCGTTTGGTGAACCAAGCAAACCACGCGTTTGGTGAACCAAGCAAACCACGCGTGGGTGAGGGGGGGGTCCCGGGGAGGTTTACCCCCCCCGGCACTGGTGGTGGACCAAGCAAACCACTGACTGCTAGACTGCTGCTGCTGCTTTGTGTGTACACATCACGTACACATCATCTCATCAAATGAACGTACAACCACACATCATAGCTACACAGGTTGCCAGCTATTGCACGTGTTTGTATCTCACGGCTGTCTGTGTGCATCTTCGGTGTGTGTCCTGTATCTGTCTGTATCCAGCAGTTACGACATGATCATCTCAGCGGTCACACCGCATGCATGCATTCATGGCACGGAGCCCCTGCATACCCCAGACTTGCAAATTCTTCAAACCAGGGGGAGGGGGGGGGGGGCAACACCTCCGGACTACATCGCGCTTCTTTGTGCCCTGGGCTGCGGGAGGCGCGTCCCCGGAAAACCAAAACGCCAAACTACACACACACGCCTCTTTGCCCTGTTGGCTCCGTTACTCCAACATGCCCTGGTGCGTAGTGCCTGGTGCTGGTACGTTACCCTTTGATTTTTTCATGTGTGCCGCCCAGCAGTTGATACATGCTGCGGGGTGTGCAAGTACGCACGCAACTGCTTCAACTTGAACATGAGTTCGACGTGGTTGCTCCTTCCCTCCCACGAAACTGTCGGTTTAAGTGACACCAATCTCGCGGTTTGAGCAGAGGACGTATTCTCGGTCGAGTTACGTTGAACAGAACACGTATATCATCACAAAGTTCCCCACCTGCAACCTGGTCGCGAAGTACGGGCACTCCTTGTAAGTCCCTCCCGTCAGGAAGTAGAAAAGACAGCGATAGAATCTCACAGTGTCTGAGATCGCCGTCCAGAAACTCGCACGAGCCCAGTCGTAGTTGTCTCCCTCTACCATATTCAACCGAACAATCTGTGGGCTGTACGCTGCTTGTTGTTATGCACACATGCACACCCGCCGTCATTGCAAACAGCGGCGCTCACAGCGTGCGTGCGGCGGGACTGTACAGATAGGTTGAAATTCCGAGATACCGACGGGCGGACGGGACTGTCGTGTTGTGCCGCACTCCGCACTCCGCACTCCGCACGCCTTCGCTGCTTGGTGCTTGGTGCTTCAGGGTGGGTCTTGTCAGAACTCCAGAGCTCCCCAGGGGAGCGAAAGGAAGGAGAGGCGAGTAGGAAGACCTATAGCGTAGGAGAGAGAGAAAGCGAGAGAGAGAGCTGCACGGGCTCTTCGCGCAGTAACACGCACATCATGAATCAAACTGCGAACGACGGGAGCAGTGCAACGCCGGCACCAACCGTGGAAGTCGACGAGATGGAGCTGGAAAAGGTCTCAGGATCTTTGGAATTTTCATTTCTACGCCCTCTCTGCGTGGCTCGGAGGAATTTCAACAGTCGACAGGTGGGCCACGATGCTGTACTTGTAGACAAATGGATACATCTGTAGCGCGTGGTGGTTTCCTGTATGAAGCTGGTACTGGTCCGATGTACCGTTACAACAGTAGACTACAGCAATATCGTAAACGATTTGTTCCTGTGTTGACCAGGGTCTGCAACCCATAGCAATAGACGAAGTCTACAGGAAAATCCAAGTCAAATCAGTCTGAGTGTTCTTGGGGTCATCCCCGGAGCATTTATTTATCCCGTGGGCCCTCGGGCGGGTGGAGTCGCCTTGAAACCTGAATTTCCGGTCATTGGCCGTGCGAGGGAGTTCGACACCGACAGCTTTGCCTGTACGGCGTTCACATATATGTTTTGACCACGTGGATTGAGCAATACCGACCTTGGGCAATCACGTCGTTTGTGGTTGGATGCTCCCATTTATGCTCGGTAAGCAATACTCGAAGTTTTGCTCCCAAACACGTGAACCCAAGCAAAATGTAGGAGAACGTTTGCCGTCTTGTATCCCCCGGAAATAACATCATGATGTCCATTGCGCCGGTTGCGGTTGGTGATACTCAGGATGTTGCGCTGGGGCTCCCGACGGCGAACAACTTCCTGAAGGGCGCCTCTTTCTCACCAGATGGAACGTGCTTGCTGACCTCTAGTGACGATACGGTTCTCCGTGTCTTTGAAGTTCCCGGCCATGCGCTGCGAGTGGTGAGGACGTGCTTTGGTTCTTTGGAATTGCTTTGCGCGCGCCGGTGAATGATGTGGTGAAGTTTGAGCTACCTCTAGAAATTTCATTTCCACATCGTTGTACAGAGATGTGTGGAGCGGAGTTCACGCAGCAGTCACAGGCTATCCTGTGTGGAACGATTGATGAGTGTTGTGCCGACTTTAGAACAAGAAGAGGGTCTATCGTTCAAACTGCTGTTGCTGGTTGAAGGCGTTGACAATGTGCGTCCTCTTCCCTCGGTCCGCGACGTACAGGAGAAACGACAAGCCCCCTCTGATACCGTCGATGATGCTGCGTCTTCCGCACATTCTGACTTCACGGATGATTGGACCCCTTGTCTGTACTCCGTCGAGGGGGAAACGGTTTACGACTTCGCATGGTATGTTGATGATGTGGCTGGATATTTTTGCCGCAGGCGAAAATGTCGATCGTCACCACTACTATACTATGAACATGTCAGACCAGTAGAGAGGAAAACTTTGGAGAGAAATCGAGAAGATTACGGCCAAAGTGAAATGGTTGAAAATGGGGAACGTATTTCTGTCACTAACCTGGTTGCAACCCTCTTTTGGGCTCCTACGATGCATTGCCCATTTGCCAATTGCTCGCACGATGCATTGCCTATTTGCCAATTGCTCGCGCATCACACCTTACGGAGCCACGCCGCCTGTCACTGTCATAATGCGTAGGTACCCACACATGTCCTCATCCGAGCCAGCGACAAGCGTCTTCGTAAGCACCAGTCGAGATCACCCACTACACATGTGGGACGCATTCACGGGCAATCTCAGGGCCACATATCGAGCATATGACCACCTAGACGAAATTGTGGCCGCGAATTCTGTTTGCTTCAATACAGCTGGCGACAAAATTTTTGCAGGTGCGGGAAGGTCGGTTCTGGTTCAATGCAGGGCTGTGGGTAGAGTATCCGTCAAACACTGCCTCGTCCATGGTTGCGAGGGGTGCCGTAGCGGTACAAGGCTGTGAGTTACATGAGAGACCTGTTCGCCTGTCCTGCTGTAGATGCCTGTATAAAACCCCGGTGAACGAGTTAAAGTTGAGTTGATGATTATTTGTTTTCGTACAAACATGACGCATTCAGACGGCATCGCCCGGTTGGCTAGCGAAGGCGTAGGTTGTCAGCACGGGAGTACCCGCAAAACACTGCCTCGTGCATGGATCTTGTGACCATGGGGTGGGCGGCAGAGCGCTAGAGTGATGACATGAGATCTTCAGCGTCCAGTTGCACCTTTGACAGTAATTTCCTCGACATTCCCACACCCTCCGTCTCTCTCGTACCCCCACCTTTTCAGCTTCATCCCGCAGCTGGTAAGCTTGGTAGGAATCATACCTTACTTGGGCTGACTTGCCACCAGCAGCCACCGACAAGTATTATATGCTTATTGATCTGGACAGGCTGTCCATCGCTGCGGCGCCCCTGTTGCTTCCCCACACTATGAACTCGTTGATCCCCCGTCATCTGCTGCTGACTATGTGTGATTTCGCGAAGGGTACAACAGAATGATCAGAGTATTCGATGTATCTCAACCTGGGAGGTCATTTGAAGCACGGCCCACGTGTAAAACCCGCAAGAGCAAAACCGGGCAGCGGGGCATCATTTCGGCTTTGGCGTTTTGCCCGGCGAGTTCTGGAGGAGGCTTATTCGCCGCTGGGTCCTACGCGAAGACAATTTCTTTGTACAGCGAGAACAGGCAGGCATAAGTTTGGCGTTACCGTATCGTTTTCGAGAGCTGTTGCCAGTGGTTTCATCTTGCTGGAGGTGATGCGATATATCAGGGCGACGTGATGGGTATGCGCAGTATGGTATCGCCGCCCAATAGCCTGCCTGCCTGCGCGTGCTGTCAATGAATGAATATGGCAAGATGATTTGTGTGATGGTACGATTTGAGCTGCTCGTACGCATATTGTAGCCCCCAGTGACAGGTACTGCGGCATACTCAAAACCAAGCTCCCTTCGTTACGTCCGCTTTTTCCAGTCGTGCACGCGCTGTAGCAGAGTTGGCGACGCCAACAATGGGCGGCGTTACACACCTCAAGTTTGCACCCAACGGCCGGTATCTCTTCTCTGGCTCACGTAAGGACACTGCCATCGTGTGCTGGGACCTTCGGCAAACGAAACAGGTGAGTAACCTTGGACGCCACAACAGCATTCCCATCTGAGACATTCCGCAAGGCTATGTGTGCGCATCAAAGGCCCGTGACTTTTTCTGGAAGCGTCTGCGAAAGTCCCCTCATCTCCTAATCGATTTGTCGCGAGAGACCCTGGAGATGGACCGCCCACCAGACAAATCACATCTTGTTGTGAGCTTTCCTCTCAGTCCGGATACGAAGCGGGTAGAAAACGTGGTAGGCCTCCGGCCAGGGTTGAAAAACACGGGGGGAGGCCTTGATTGGGCGCCTCCATCGTTCCGTGTTGCCTCTTCTTTCTGCTCCCGCTCGTTCACGTTCGGAGTTGATCCAACCATGGTGTGTTCGTGCCGCAAAACACTGAGGGCTTTTAGCTACGAACTCCAGCAAAGATAAAGGAGTATATGCCCTTGACGGTGGATTGATCACAAGGGGAGGCATGATTTGACTGGACCATCCAATGCATGTAGCGTACCTCGGTTTAACTCGCTTTTGTGTTGAAAAAATGCCGTGACATCCAACGCTCCCTCGCCATGTCGTCCATGCTGTGCATCCCACTCGCAGGCAATCTACACCCTCCCACGTCAAGTGGACACGAACCAGCGAATTGGGTTTGACGTCGATCCAAGCGGGCGGTACTTGGCAACTGGTTCTACAGAGCGACGGGCCCTTGTCTACGACACTGAAAGCCAATCTCTTGTCGGTTCGCTCGAAAATCAGACTGACGCTGTGGGGAGCGTATGCTTTCATCCTCACGCACCCTTGTTGGGTGTTTGCACTGGACAGAGGCACTTTGAACTCGACACCGATTCTGTTTCAGACAACGGTGTCAGCATTGAGGGTGAAACACGACCAGGCGACATGCTTGACGGGAGCCCAAGTACCGAGTGGAAAAACGGCGTGACCCTTCATGGTGTTGGGACACTACGTCCAGACACATAAAATCAGATGAGCATTCTCCCGTGTTAAACAACACCGTTATCGTGCACCAGCCGTTCACAACAAAACATCCAAACATCATACCTACAGCAACGCAACGGTACACCACACCGTTATCGGACGTATCTCCGTCGTTCGAAATGTCTTGCGCGCCCCGCGGTGCCCATCTTCCGAGGAGCATCTATCCGATCCTACCGATCCCTTCGGACATCACCCGTACTTTGAAGCCAAGTACTTTGACGTGACGAGACTATTCGCTTGGCTGACTCTTAAGTCGGTTCACGAGGCAACCGGCGTCCATCATGATATTCGGCGATCACTGCGTTTTTCACCACGCACCCAGACTCGAAGCTGCATCGTATTCCCCATTCCGCCGAGCGGTTCCCAAACGAGTCCTAGTCAAGTCATCCTCTGAAGATATAGGTCGCGTGAGCCCGGAGGGAATTTAGAGAGGAGAGGGGCACAAAAAGGGCAAAGCCGAGAGACGAGCAGAGGCATAGACACCAAAAGAAACACGACAGTGGACGGGTTATGGGTCGCTTCACAGAGAAAGGGCAAGTGATCAACTTCGAAATTTGGATGAATCTTTATCGCAACTGGAGAGGACATGAGCGTTTTGCTCTACACACATGCGCCCGAAACTTACGCCATCAAAATGTTGTTGATTGGGATGTGGACGAGCTTGACGAAGAATCCAATGAAACCCATGACCAGGAACCCGACTGTGGTGGCCTTGGCCACTTGCATGAACTCTGCGCGGACATTGCCATACAAAGGAAACGGGTCGTTTATGAGGTGGAGTGGCAGTTATTCGAATGTCCAAAGGAAAGGCGGTCACCATCTACACACCACGCGCGCTTCGGTGGTACTCGAGGAAAGTCGCAATGTTTTCGAAGACTACTGCGTCGGCACCCTTTCCAGGAATCATTCACTTCGCCCGAGCGCTGTACGATCTCGCAATCTGCCTGCGGCCTGTGACTGTACAGAGGAATGCTCACCGCCCTTTTATGGTGCCACGCTGCTATCAATGGTGCCGGTTATTCACTGCTTCCTCCCTCAGAATTGCGTATCAAATCAAGCCAATACACAACACAGGCCAGCAGCGTGTAGGGGGTTGCAACGTTGCTACGTGAACCACCCAAAGGACCATATTCAATCCTGTCGCCCGTACGTTTCCCCACCTCCCTTGCTGTGGGCTGACAGCGTTGTACCTATTGCAACTTTTCTCCCATTGCGTTTTTGACCGCAGTCTAGAGTCACTAATCGTCTCAGTCGTATCTTTTACAGAGGGGCACGTCAGAATCCACGGAGCATCTGTAGTCATGAACGTCTTGATGCCGAGCACCGAGTGCCAACGTGAGGTTACATGCGTTTTCCAACGCTTTTCGCAAGGCATCCTAGCTCTCCCACGAACGGCTATCGAAATTCCACCACACACCCAGATTCCAAATCGGGCAATCTACCAAAATTTACACGTGGTCATGCCACGTTGTTCCTCTGCTGGTTGCTTCTGGTCAGTGTAGATCCACAAGTTTGGCTTGCAGAAATTCAGCAGTTTGGTATGCCCCAACTCAAGTTCTGGCACTACCATACCACAGTACACCCCCAAATAACAGGAGCGATATTTTTCGATCTTTCTGTGGATGAGGACATATCTGGGTATCCCACCTAATAGGCGGTACTCAACGTCTCCCGCCTCGATGTACCGTAGGTGACCGACATGCCACAACCCCTTCAAAAACGAACAGAAAAATACCCTTGCGCAAATTGTTATGAGTCCCGAAAAAAGAACCAAAACAGGAGTACTGCTGAATTACACGATCACATAGCATACCACACCCTCACGTTGAGCCGTGCACTATCCACGGCACCCCCCGTATCGAACCATGTGAGCAGCGTCACAAACAAGCGCAACGTGCGAGCCACAGGCGTTTTTGTAGCTGTTGTTGTTGTCTTCACATTGAAAGCCGTTCCGGTCTCCGCTCGGTACCTTCTAATGTCCGTACTGGTCTAACTGACGCCGATGCCTTCCGTGGTCACAAGCCATGAATATCAATAATACCGCCGTCGATGCAGTACAACCCCAACTGGGAGCATACGGCTTAAACGGTCGTGGGTCAGACAGACTCCCATGGTGCCTCCAATCTGCACGCTCAGACACGCCATTCCTTTCTGGACAAGAGCAGTACCTGCTGAGACTCCTTCACCAGCCATGCATCACACCACACATACTGCTGAGGCCCGCACCACCGCCTTCACCGAAAAGCAAGTCGCACCTCGTTCTCAAGTCGTGTGCGTGAACTGCTGTGGCTGGCTGAGGTCATCACACCGTCATATGTATCGGAGCGGCCGGATGGGGGGCCTGTGAGTGTACTTCATCACACATACTAGCCGCATGACACCGCACCCCCTACATAATATCACACCCCGCACCCTTGTGATAGACTCTTTAGTCTATATCTCACGATGGTATCACACCGAGATGTGGTATCTTAAGTAACCTACTGATGTGGTCAGCGGAGCGCAAGTCTGCACGTCGCTGACAAGAATCGTCGAGTTGTCTTGACATAAAGTAATGGCATCTGCTTTTCACCGTTACGCGAACAAAACTAATGTGTCACGTACCGGACGCCGTTCAATACGACACGAACACCATCATTTGGGCACTGGCCCTATGGAGGTAGTCTGCTGTCTCAATGATAGTCTGATGATGGTTGGACACCTGTGCTTCGTTCGCTACATAGGGCCCGCACACCGCACACACCCTGGGTTTCTCTTTCTCTTTTCGGAGCCTAACGACCCAACACCCCCCTAGCCAGTCACTCGCATGGACTCCAGTGGTGGCAATGGACAGGGGAATCGATGCTGGGCGGTGTCGACGGGCTATCAACAGGCCTTGGGTGCAACTACAACAAACGTCCAAATGCCCTCGTACCACACCTCAGACGACGAAACAGAACGAAAGTTTGACTAACCTTTTCGGTCGGGTTTTGTGCACTTTTTGATGAGGTGCATCGAGTCCTTGGAGAACTTTTGTAGGGGTTGAATCAAAAGTTCATTGACGTCTGACATGGTGACTTCGTTTTGCGCTACGCGGCGTTGAAGAAGGGCGTTGATGGATCAGTGACGGTGACAACCCACAGCCGAGCAGTGGGTTGGGGGTGCCGTGCCCGTCTTTTTATCATACTCCCCCGGGGGGAAATTGGAGCATCCTGCGAATCCCCGGCGACATGATCTCACCAGAGGGTAACTGCAATGCACAGCAGTAGGCGGCCGCCCTATCTCAACGCGGCAATGAT
This sequence comes from Ectocarpus sp. CCAP 1310/34, assembly GCA_902602495.3. Taxonomy (NCBI): domain Eukaryota; class Phaeophyceae; order Ectocarpales; family Ectocarpaceae; genus Ectocarpus; species Ectocarpus sp. CCAP 1310/34. Next base: position 117,014 of record CACKRE030000011.1, on the reverse strand, counting down.
AACGCCGTGTGCACGAGTGATGGCGGTGGCCACTTTCGCAACGGCGCGATGCGGTTCCTTCCTCTATGGTGGCTCACGATTCGCTCGAACGGGTGCCAAGCAGTTCGCCGCGCTGCATTCAAGCGCGCAAGTTGAACAGACGACGAAACATCAGGAGTCACTCTCCCGTCGTAACGCTGACGATGCCTCTCTGGACAGCTTGCTGATCTCGACGAACCCAGATCTTGTGGTGGACCATATGAAAGCTAGGCGGATGGGTGAAGATAGCGTGGAAGCTGTATATAGGATAGGAGGTGCGTGTCACAATGCTGCACTGCTGTTGTGGCAAAATATGTCCACGGCTGTGCTCACTCTACTTCTAGATACCTAGTCTTACATGTACACACCCGAGATAACTCTAACTCCAGCTCGCTCGGGGTTTGTGCGCGAGCAAAACGCGCTACTCTCTAAACGTTGAGACCAGGTATGCGTCTCTCCTAACGCCATTGAAATACGCTCTCTCCGCGCAGACCTCATGGACACCCGACGCGAGCTCATCATGACCAAGGAGGATGCTCTCAAACAGCGGAACGCAATGTCAGCTCAGGCAAGTTGAGACGATGAGCCGTGCCTAACTGTACACCAGTCTCAGTCTACTCGGCTGCAACATACCGAAAGTGTCGCGATTTGCTGTTACCACCATGAGTTCACAAATGCGACCTCCGATCGCCGACCAGCTTGGTACTTGGTACTGCTGTACGTCGAAGTACACGTGTACGTACTCCCGGTTGAAACAGCCGCTGGATTCGGGGTGACTACATGTAGCCCGACCACGAGCCTATGAGCAGACGAGCAGATGAATATACTTGAACATATCCCTTTCGACTGGGGTTATACCTCGAACGGGTTTATTTGAGAATAGGTTTTCTATCCAAAATTGTATCGCAGCTTGCCTCGGGCAACCGTGCTGGTCGAATACGAGTCTTTTTTTTTGAAGGTGTAGTGTAGACGAATTCGGACTCGAAAATTCTCTCATGGAACCAGATTTTGAGTTTGGCCACCGTTCTGAGGATCGTTCCTGACAGTCTCCCGACAGAACCCATAGCTAGAAAAAAAAAACAGAACAAAAACAAGAGCTGGTCTCGACGTGAGAGGTTTCAGGGTGCAGAGGTGGGGCCCGAACCTTTCGTTGGCGGGAAAAGAACACACACAGCTATTCCAGCATCGAAGGACTTGTCAAACCAACTGCAAATTGGTCGGGGTTTCAAATATGTGGAGGATAAGGTACAAATGGATTGATGTGTTCCGACAAGAACGAAGTCATCAACAACAATACAGGAGTACATGGTATGCGCCCGCCATTCAACAGAACAATAGTAATTGTGAAAATGTGGCGGAACATCCTGCGCGGGTAAGGTGGCAGCGATGTCTCCGTGGGGCAAGTGACAGACGTGTGCCCCGACCCTGTCGTTGGAAGGGTATTCCCGGGCAGGGAGTCCACTATTCGTACGCTCAAATTGGGCCAGTTCGGAATTATCATACACAGCGGATGGATGCATGTAGACTATTTGGAGCTTCGGAGTGAACGTTTTCATTCCGTTCTGTAAAGCCTGTAGAGACCGCAACGTCTCGTAGAGGGAAACTACGAATCTAGTGTTCATTGTTTATGATCAAGAGCTCGGGTACATTTGGTAACCTCGTAGTACATTTTGTCTCAAGTCTGTGTGGGTTCGAACCTCTCCTGGGTGAACGTCGTGAGTACAAACAACGCAACATTCCTCAAGCAAACGTGGAGACCCAGAACGTCTTCTGTGTTTTCCTTCCTCGTGTGCGACCCCGGCTGGTTCATCAAGCACTTGCCGAAAGGTATGGACTGACGCCCAGAATAGATGGGGACAATACACAAAAACTGGTGCCACTAATTGGGGCAACACCTAACGGCAATCCCTACTATTCTCGTCACAACCATCTTGTAAATGTCCGTGAATCCCGTCTTCTCTGTGTCGTCTCTGTTGCTGGTTTGGCTTACAGATCGGCAAGCTGATGAAGGCAGGACAGGCCAAAGAAGCCGAGGAAAAGAAGAACGAAGTACAGAGCATCAACAAGATCGCTGGCTCTGCCGAAGAAGATTTGAACAAGGTGGACTAAAACGTTTGGCTTCGATGCGAAAGCATGGGCGCATTTGTACCACCGAGCGTGTCACACCAAAGCTATTAAAACTGTGTGTTCTGGGGGGACGAATCTGTGATAGTAGGTGCCTCGCTCTCATCTTGATCACATTTTGCGGATAAGTCTAACATGTCATGCCATCAATGAATCCCTTCGTAGGTGGCGGGTGATCCTTCAACTGGTGCATTTCATTCGCCGTTCTAGACCAGCACTGTGCGCACTGTTCTTTATGTCGTCGGTGGGGTTTGGTTTGCCTCGTGTCCAGGTGGACAGCGACTTGAACACGTTATTGATGCGCCTGCCAAACCTGCTGGACTCGCGGGTGCCAGATGGTGACGGGGAGGAGGAGAACATTGTTGTGGCTGAATGGGGGCAGGAATACATCAAGAACGGGGAGGTAAGTGCTTTTCATCTGTGCATTACGGCGCGTTCTCTGGGTCTCTCTTTGCACATCACACATCACCCATACATAGGTGTCGAGCAGTCTCTATGTTGAGGTTCACAAACTGCTGCTGTCGGGGCCATGGGCTCGGCTGCTCATGATACCTCTCACATCGGGCAAGACACAGGCAGATTATAGCCACAAACCACACACCGATTACAAAGCGGTACCTCAACTCAACAGTTTTAGACCTGTAGACTGTTTTCCTAAGGGCTGAGAGCTCACGGCATTGGAGAAACGGCAATCCTGATGCTCTCGTGAGCTTGGAGCCCTTATTTTGCGGTTCCTTCATCCGTAGACCTCGCCTCGTAGCGAGACTTGCATCTACGGATAGTCCTGTATCGCGAAGGCCCTCCCGCCGTGCGGCGCGCTCCCGAGACGGACTGCTAGCGAGGGCAGAAAGTCGAGTCTCCGAGACCTACGAGGACTCCACCTGTCACGGCCCGGTTTGTTGACAGTGCAGGCCATTCACAGATGCGGCAAGCCGCTGACGTGGTGCACCTCACCCTCGCAACACGCGACAACCAAGCGGCCACGTCTCCACATAACATAGCACAAAGCACCCTCCTGCTGTAGTGCGTCTCCCTTTCGATCCCGACCAAAAGCAGGGCGGGGGTTGCTGCCGGTGTCGTGCGCACAGAAACTTCAAGTAGAGCTTACCACGGCTTGGTCGAAAGTGGTGGCCTCCATGTCGGAATGTCATTTCTCGGAACATGTCTTGGGCAGGTGCAGCTCGTGCACGGCGGCGGTGCACAGCAGCCTACCTTTTACCGCCAACTCGGGTACTTCGATTCTGCAAAAATCAAAAATCCCTTTTGCCAATGTATTTTGTTGCACACGATGCGTAAGTCCCGCTTTCTGGGCAGCAAGAGCCTTACCGTCTTTTCCCCTGTTTTTCAATCGGCGTCATCGTCCCCCCCAACTTAGGTTGTTCAGGGCGTCTACTTGGGTGACAACAATAAGGATTGAAACAGGAACTTGTTGAACCTCACTCTTTCATTTGACAAGTTCTTGGGTTGAGGGATTAACTCGTCTGAAACCGACGGTGGCTGCTCAGGAATATCTTTGGCACGACGAAGTGGCGATAAAATTAGGAGGGTGGGATCCTGAGGGAGCGGCGAGGATATCTGGTGCGAGGTTTTCTGTGTTGAAAGGCCCGCTCGCACGTTTGGAGCGTGCTCTGGGTCAGTGGCTACTTGATGTTCACACGTGAGTTTGGTTGTGGTTTGTTGTTTGTTATTTGCATACGGTGCCAACCGGGGTTAATTTAACCGGTAGGTTGGGGTACGCGGTTTTCGAGATTCGGAAATGGGAGAGATGATAGGGAACAGCCGTTGGGTCTCTTTGCCACCTGCCCTACACGAGTGCACATGTATGCCTCGTGCCACCGGCTGTTTTTGCTTACGACAGGACGGAGCATGGATACACAGAGGTGTCTCTCCCGCTACTGGTGACACGGAGCTCATTGGAAGGAACAGGACAGCTGCCAAAGTTTGAAGAAGATCTCTTCAAAACCAACCATCTGGTGGCGAATGAGGATAGCTTCTTGATTCCAACCGGCGAAGTTCCTTTGACCAATCTCCTCCGAGGCCAGCTTCTCGACAAAGCTCAGGTTCGAACAATGCTCTTCGTCAAAAAGCGCATGGACGCAGCAATCATGTGGCAGACTGCATGTTGATTCGCCTTGGTATCGCTTGTCTCATTTGGGTGCGACCGCCCTCAAGATGAAACATTGTTTTTCCTCCAGGAAGACTGCACCGCGTGTTTCGCCTTCCAGGCTTCATTCTATAAATACCAAGAGAACATTGTCCTTCGCTGAAGTGTGACGTTCACGGTTGATAAATTCTGATGGGGGGGTGCAGGAAAATATCCACGCACGTGGCTGTTTTTTGTAGCGCAATAACTGATGAACTGAAATTGCTCTGCAAGGCAAAACATTGCGTTTTTGCAGAGATCAATGTTTTACAACCTGTGAGAGCTGAACCATTGATGATTGGTAATTGTAGTTTTGTGTTACCCTCTGTGTCTTTGCCCTGTGTCTTTGCCGTACCTTACATGCAGCTGCCGATGTCTTTGGTGGCTCTTACACCTTGCTTTCGAGCGGAGGCGGGATCAGCAGGACGGGATACCCGCGGGCTACTTCGCCAGCATCAGTTTTTGAAGGTAACTCCAAATGTTGATGACCCGACTACACAAATGAAGGTATCAAAATAACATGAGCTAAGGCGGCCCGTCCTCGTCGTACCCTTCGGCCGTTGCTAATGGCGCACGTTCAAGGTGGAGTTGGTGAAGTTCACAACGCCTGAAGATAGTCGCAACGAGCACGAGGCACTGACGCAGCACGCAGAGGCCGTTTTGAAGGTGAGTGCGCTGGTTTGCGATTATCAAGCCCCCTCTGTAGTGTAGGTTGTGTCTGTTGAGAGAAAAAAAACAACGAATGAACTCAAGCATTTTTTTCCCCCGTGCCATCCGCTCTCGCCTCGCCTCACACACGCTGCGGCCGCCCTCGCGGCGGTATCTCGGTCACGGGCACCTTTTTATCTCCTTGGCTCTGAAAAAGGAACCTGTTGAGCAATGGTCACTGCCTGTCACTGTAGTTTATATTACTGACGGCGGACGCAGCCAGTACAGCCTACATGGGTAATTAAACGTTCTTGACACACGTTTCTGTTGTAACCGTAGTGGTCTTCCCTACGTTTCATTGTGGTCGTTGCGCCAGGTAGTTGGAGCGCGTGTGGAGGTGACAAGGCCATATTTCGCCCGGATTAGCAAGTCTGTTCTTTCTTTTTCACCTACTCTTCCACCTCATTCTTCTTGATGCAATGATGCAAACGTACAGGTCACTAAAACACCTCGTGCTTGCTGGGCTGTCAAAGTAAAGAGCTCTGAGAACCAGAGCGACTAGGCCTAGCCACGCATGTGCTCAGAATCATGTGGCAGTTTGTGGTCGGGTGAAAAATAGTACAAGCGAAAAGGTGCCCAATAAAAATGGAGAACCTTTCTGTCACTCTCTCTTGGTCGATGTTCGAAGGCAGCCGCTTTAACTCTCTCACGCGCTATTTTAGTCCAAAGTGGAGGACGGGCTACAGCTGAATGAATCCAAAAACATCAGTGAAAAGATACTGCCACTCATCCACTTCGAACAAGTGTGAACGGGAAGGACATGTTCGCCACGCGTGCGAATAAGTCCCACCCGTGCCTCTGAGCAAGCATCGATTCGGTGGTTGTGAACCTCGTAAAAGTTGTTTTAATCGGAAAATCCAGTTTCAGCAATAACCGTAGAGCGCTTAAACACTAAATACACCCGGACGTTGTTTTGAACCTAGGCATCAAATAAAGTCACGTGGATGTTACTCTGTACTTGGGCATCGAATCGGCACAGAAGAGTTCTTCAGGAATGGCAGACACAAGACCGGTCGGAAGGCATCGCGAAAAACAGAAATCGTTGATTCTCGCACAGGGCGGCAGTAGAGGCTGCTCAAAACATTCATTTCACCCGTCTACGTCGACACGCCTCCTTTGAAATCAAGATAAAATGTACAGTTCCAAATTCAAGTCAAAGAGCCAAAACGGCAGGCGCTTCAAACAAGGTTGGTGTTGCTGTGAGTCTGATCTCTTGTACTATTACCACTAGAGGGCACCCTATTGCAGCGGGGTGTGTGCATGGGTGCCCTCAAATCTGTTCTGCGGTGGTAATATTGAGGGTCGTGCATGTAGTAGTGGCCTACAATCTCCGTACAACTCCACAAATTAGACCGACACCCAGTGCCTTGTACTTCTTGTGCTCGCCCGCCACTGACCCCAATCTCCTGAACTGCGGGTATACGGCGTAGCTGATGCTACTAGCTTCTGCTGACGACCCACAGTTCGGTGGTTTACGGTCCGTGGCGAGAAGCACGGCTATGGCAAATGTTGGATTCGCCTTGGTTCCGAGCGGATTTTGGACTGTTTTCAGAGGCTGCTGTGACCTTCGATTATTCAGCTCCAGTAGCAAACCTGAACGTGCCAGCACGCACGACGCCTCTTCATGGTGTCTTCTACTGATAACAGTAGCATGCAACAGATCCCTCTGGCGGTTGCTCTCTTGCTTCATATTGGATTACAGTTATGAACATAGAGCCAGCGTCAATATCACTTGTCTTCCCCTCTGAAAAAAATACGTCTTGATTACAACCTACCTCCATGGCACCCCGGTACGTTCTCACAGCGCTTTGCGGTATCCCACGCACGCAAGCGCTCGTTACCGATGCCCATTGAGAGGTGCTCCTGTTGAACGAGGCCGCGGCCGCACCCGCGCTCTTGTATGTAACCTAACCGTTGGAAGGGCTGGAAGAAGTTGCAAATGTTGCACAGCGGCATTTCAACCCGGCACAACTATCCGTCTACTTGTGACTTTTGGAGTATTGATCGCTGTCCCAAATTTATTGCGCATTCGCGAATATATTCCAGGCGCTCAAGCTACCCTTTCGAAGAGTATTGTTGTGCAGCGGTGACATTGGATTCGGTGCACGTCTGTGTTACGACTTGGAAGTTTGGATGCCCGGACAAGGTGCCTACAGGGAAATCTCGTCGTGCAGTAACTGCCAAGACTTCCAGGCGCGTCGCATGAATCTACGCTACCGAGAACCGACGCCAGAAGGTACGCCCGAGAACGGCACACGAGTTGCTGGTCGGTCTTCTTTGGACACTATAACCTACTATGACAGGCCCTGTGCGCCGCAGCAGGCTCTTGTGCATTATACATTTAGCTGTGACGTATATACTAGGGTAGTTTTTGCGTCGGGTTCACGATGCTGTCGCATCAAACTAATCACGAGAGAAAGTAACGTGAACCGAGTATGCTGTACTTGGACTCGTGACGCGCATTATATCGGGTTGAACTTTAGCTCGTCTCAACATCGCCCCTCTCTGATGATGCCGCACTCGTCTTACCCCTTTCCAGCCAAGAAAAGGAAGTCACGCAACTTGCCGTGCCACACCATCAACGGATCAGGAGTTGCTGTTGGCCGTGCGCTTGTGGCTGTCCTGGAGAACTACTACAACCCAATCGATGGGTCTGTCAGAATTCCGGATGTTCTTCGGCCTTACATGGGAGGCGCTGAAAAACTGGAATCTGTGCCTCAATAAAACAGGAACAACCACATAACGGCTGCTCCATCACATGTGCTGTTGTACCATGTTCAAGTTATTTTTTTTCTTGCATCCCCAGCGGATTAGTGGACAGACTTGTTCAGGTCAAAAATTGGACTTCGCATTAGACGCTCCCAGGACGTGTGGAGACATGGCGGCCAACGATGCAATGCTGAAAGCAACTGGTTGGTTACACCGACTCGACGATGACGCCAAGAGAAAAAACATACGCGTGCATTCTTGCGTACAGGCGCGCTTGCATGTATCCCCCCTCACGATGGGATGTTTGCGCTACGCTCTCAAAATGTCTTGGGCGTATCGTTGGATGGGTGGTCCCTGGTCCTCCCACTCAAAGCCGTTCTCCTTCTCCCATGCTTCCTGGAAAATCTTGACGATTTCGCTCTTGGCGTCCTCTACCGATGAAACCTGTTCCCATATTTAGTAGTCACGATTCGGATGAGCATGTTGCGGTCCAATACGCCAAGATTCGTGTCAGTGACTTCAATCTCCCTGGTCTGTTCTGATGTCGAAGACACCTGTGCAAGTTCTACTAGTCACCAACTGAAATCGCTGGGTGTTCCGATCATTAGGGTGTTTGCGGACTGGTGTTGGGATTTCATCTTCGAAGTTGCCAGGAAGTTCGAGATGAGATCAAAATTTGATTTCGAAAACAGCTTGCGAAGATGCGAGTGAAATTTTGTGGTCTTGATCATGCAGAAACTTCCAGGAACGCAATATTTTACTACGGCGAAGACCCCTTTTCGGCTCTTTTCGGCAGCAGACTTGGTCCCGCTCGGCAAAACCTACATCAGACCTTCCGCCTCCACCCCCACCGCAAGGCTACCACCACATTACACTCACAACCGCTGTTAAACAATCATGGAGAACGATGGAGGTCAACGTACTCATGAGAAGGCTGGCCCGGTTCAGTTGCCGGGTGTTCATGGCAACACGAGTCCTCCGGCGAGGGCCGCTCCCCTCGCCAGAGTTTCGGTGAACACACAGCACGAAGGCCAAGGACCTCCTCCTCCTACTACCGCTGCCCCGCGGTTTAGTGATACGCGTCGCAGTCATCAACGGAGTCGATCGTCCGCGACAGACGTATCACCGGAGCACGGTCCACAGGACGCACGCACAGCAGCTCTTCACGCTCCCACGCCGCTTGAAGCATCCCTAACCCCGTCACCTCCGCCTCCACCTGTGCAGCACTCCTAAGATCTATGCCGCTCGCAGCATCGCCGTCATCCTCGTCACGCCGACTTGGTGTGTCACTCAAGAAGAGCATGTAGAACGGTATGCTGCGGTTCAAAGGGCGCAAATGCACCATATCGGCAGCATGCATTGCACCGGGTCTGGCGTGCAGTGACGACTGTCTAACTGTCTTGCGGTACTGTAGCTGGCTCGCCATGGTAGTGTGTATCACGGCCGAGGTGTGGGTGCATAGCTAGCCTCACGGGCTGGTGCGGCATGTGTCCGGACAACGTCGGGAGTATCTCGGGAAGTACAGGCCAACCAGAAACTGTTCCCAAAAAGATAGATGCAAGCAAGATGGAATTCGATCTTTTCTGCGGTCTTTGAGGGCAATTCGATAAAGCGAAAGATCAAATTCCTAAAAGATCCCGCGGTCTTCGGCGCTCGGGTGGATAAAAAAGATCGAAATCAAATCGAATTCCGATGTTCGCAAACTCCGTATTAAAACGCAACGAAGACCCATGTAAGCCCTCCCGCCAGAACCCAAGAGGCCAATGATAAAAAGAGCGGATGGCACCCAAGGAGGCAACTCAAGCCCAGCCAGAGCTAGGATATCGCTACATGCTTCTTTTGTCCCAGACTAAAAATCGCAAGTCGATGAAAACAAAAATGAGGATAGTCTAGCAATCAATAGTTTCAACTAGTGCATGTTATTGAACTCCCCACATCCTCCTGTGCTTTCATTACTCGAACGCACATACACGGCCTCGTACACGTACGAGGAGCCGCAGGCTTAAAAAATAATCGCCCTGTAAAAACAGTCCCGATGTACACCACGACCCAAACCATGTGTCTGTCCGGGTAAGTCCGTTTTTTACCCATCGGACATGCAACTTCGACATGCGACTCTTTGGCTTAGGCCTAACAATTGACCAATATACAGTTGGAAATATGATGTAATGCGTATGCATATCACTGAAAACATTTCCATAAGAACAGCTGCGCGGGGAGGCTTTGTTGTGCTGTTGCTTTAGCCAGTTGGGAGGGATCCCCGAAAAAACAAACCGGTGTAGCAAGCGAAACAAACGAAAAATACTTCACGACAGCACTTTTTTGGTCGATAGGCTAAAATCAGAACGACTGCAGCATTCGAAGTCGTTTGAAGAAGCAATCTGTTGGTTTTGTCGGAGCCGACAACGCCACATTTCCAAGCTCCAATTCCGACTGGGTAAAAACGGCCGAGGTTGACTTCCCATATCTTACGTGGATCCATCGCAGTGGCATATCAAGTCTATAATTTTTCCGCTTATATATGCCCCTCTTGGGTTAGGATAAGATCATGATAATGGAATTCGTTTCTTTCCTCCAATAGTAGGAGACGAACAGGTACTGAATAGAGGTCAGGAAGATTTAGATTGTCAAAAGGGCAACGACAGCAGCAGCAGCAGCAGCAGCAGCGACAACGACGTCGACCACGACCCGATAAAATGAGAGGAATCACGAAATTGCAAGAAGATACAATACAGTGCAAAGCAGCGAAGCTTGCAAGTAACGAAGCAGTGAGCACGTGGCCACAGCGATCGAGAAAATAAAAGCACTCGACAACGAAAAGGGCACGACAAAAAAAAGGAACGCGGGTAGCTCACCGGTTGCCGGAAACCGATCCTGAACTCATCCGTTAAGTCCCTGGCTTTGACTCTCAAGTCTAACCCGAGACGGTCCACGGTCGTAACTGCTACCGTGTCCGGGGTGGCTTTGTTGAGAAAGTGCTTGCAGACAGTCCGAAGGTCCTCTTGCCTATATTTCAAATGATACGGACGCAACGGCATGCAACGTTTCGTATCTTGACGACCACAGGTAAGCAGCAAATGCAGTGCTAAGCATTTGGTGGCACGAGGGATTCACAAAACATTTGAAATACTTGGCACGCGACGACGCAGACGCCACAGTTTTGGTGTAAAATTGGGCCTTTAAACTCGTGTTCACCAGGTTTGGTCACTCCAATGAAAAACACCCCCGGCGTGGTTTCACTCACTTGCTGTTGTTGATCTTGGACACAATGGACGAGGCCTCGTCTGCCAAAATGTCTGGTTCCGCCGTCTGCCAAGGAGCAAGCAACAAACGAACAATCTCTTTCAAAGAACGCTTTCACAGCCCAATCTCTGCATGAGTGCATGCTCTCGGTTGGAGTTCAACTATAACGGCCGCGATGCGCGAACTGGCAAATAGTGCTGTGCTCCGGTTTCTGATGGCAGGCAATCGAACAGAGCAGGAACAGTTTCTACTCCACGCGCGCCATCAGGTCAAAAGAAAACGCCACGCTGAAAGAAACCAGTGTGGACTGCTCACCACAGGGTTTTTATCGACGTAGTCAACACTAAACTGCTCGACTCACCTCGTACTCGCTGACAGGCAGCCACTTGGACAACACTCCGAACCCGCCCACGTAGTACACTTTATCCGGCTTGAGCTTCAACGTGGTGCAAATATGTGATGAATATAAAGAGACGGCGGTGAGAGAGTGACCCACAGCAGTAGCCCCAAAAACGTCATCCCAAAATAGCAACAAGGGGTCGCAGATACATGCCAAATGAGTTCCGACTGCTGTCTCGGCAGCACAGCAGCAAGCACAGCAAATTCACATATACCCTCGTTGAGAGGACTAGAATGGTCTGAAGCGGTGATTAGGGCTCAAATCCACTGGCGAGCAGGATACAATTGATTCCACTGCGTCAAAACATGTACAGAACCTGGACTTGACATCGATGCCCCCACGTACTGCTGCCGCTACCCAGGCACATACCTTGTAAAACTTGAATCTCGGTGACTGCGTCAGCTGGTCAGCGTAAGTGTGCACCAGGGAGAATGAAGCCCTGGGAAAATGGGCCACGTATGGGGCCAAAAATATGAGGAGCATACAGTATACCGGGAAGACATGAGAACAAGAGCCCACAAGTCGAGAACGTGGCAGACTTGATTGTTTCGGTGATAGGCCATTCGCCAGCCCCCTCGGTATTTGCTGATAGGTATCATACCACATATTATGGCATGTGCGATTCGTGCAAGCTCTCACTTGAGTTGGATAAGCTCGTCGTCATCATCCACGTCCACGATAGCACCAACAAGGGTCACTCGCGCCAGGGCTGCTTGCTGCCAACGTGTGGGGCAAACGAACAAGTTGGCGCAGAGAGAACAGCGGTTCACACTCGGCAGTGTGAGTGCCAGAAAGAAGTTCATGCTCTACCGACGATACGTGTGTGTTGCGGTTGCTTGCCAGGGCTACACAAACCATAAACAAGTGCATGCTACGACCCCAGTGTAGCTGGTGGTTTGTCTGCACTGTGCACCTCTACACCAAAAGGATATGGCGTTAGCGACATATTTTGATAAGATCGGACGCATGGAACACATGTCACGCCACCCAGCACGCGGCGACCGACCAGCTCAACAAAACGTCGGGCTCACCGGTTGACCATTGGCTTCGCGAGGAGTTTGGCAAAGCAGCGATACTCTGTTACTGGCTTTGATGTTTTGGGTGTGGAGTGATGCTTCCGCGAGAAGGAAAATTGGCCAGCCCTGCCGACACACGGTGATGTTGCACGAAGGGAGAGAAAAGGTCCAAGCACACTCAAGGGGAGGTCACACACACGCACGAGCCGACTAAGACGTACGCCAACGGTGTTCGAAACGACGCGGACGTGCCGCTATGGGGGCGCCTGCTGGTCGGGCGTGGAAATCGTATCTACTTGTCCCGATACCCAGACCTTAATTTGTGTGTCTTCGGGCTGTGCGGTCCAGTTCATGAGGCACCCTACCATCACTTATTAGACTTCTCGACTGGCCCCCTTTTCTCTGCGCGCCCCCAATGTCAAATTCCGACCGATGATTGCACTCGGCGAAAGTACTGTTTCGTTGACACTTTCCTTGTGCTCGTGCTTCATCATGTTCGCAATAGGCGATGAGATACGTGAGACCTGGTTACGATTGAAGGAGTACACTTGTATCCTGACTTTTCGACGACAGCCCCCGCAGACCCAGTCACACAGACTAACCTGCTCATCGAGCACGTAGTCAACGTGGCTGCCGAAAGGGGAACCTTCCGGTCCGGCTTCTCCACTGCTCGACAGTGTGCACAACGTGCCCGAGTCAGCAACATGTGTCACCGTCCTACGAAGAACAGGACAAAACAGAGCGCGGCATGTGCGAAGTTACGAGCGTTCCAACGTGACTGTGGGATCGCGCAAGCCTTGCGACACGAAAAAATGATTGAAATGTCGCAGTACGTTCTGCCGGTTGGCATCAGGCTGCTCGAATAACACACAGAGATAACATTAGTTGGTCGAGCCGAATATCACCGTTTTTCTAGAATTCGGAGCACACACTCTGGTGAGCATCTACCTGGCCCTCTCGGTGATCGAAAGGATAATTGCCCGTTCGCCGTCGGTGGCGCCGGCAGCTTCTGTGGGAGAAGACGCTACAGCAGCCGACACCATCTCGCGTGGGCCTGCATGTATCCGCGTGGTCTGCGTATTTGATACTGAGAAACATCGGAGAGATACCCCGGCGGCACACAAAGAGGATATGGGCGTTATGGTAAAAAAATGTCAAGGATTCGATGCGACAACTGCCACTACATCAGTACTCCGTATGCAGAAGCAGTATGTATATACCAGGTTCTCCAACCATGGCACTACGGTCCTACTCACAGGATACCTCAGGAGCATTCCCCATGGTGTGCAACAACAGCGTTGTTTACGAGTGCGCACAACAGCTCTGTGTTGGGAAAAGATACTACAGTAGCTGGACTAATATCATGGAATAAAAAAAATTGGAGCTGTCGCAAATAATCACAAAGAAACAACACACAACGCAACGGCCACGGCTTGTATCCAAGGAGCATATTTTTCCTGAGATGCAAGTGACATCAGGCAACAGCTGCGAACGGCGCCCTCGCGCGCTCGCTTTTGACGATTACACCATCCAAAATACATCCCACAGCAGCACGCCAGGTACATCATTGAAAGGAATCCTCTATTGTTGTTGAGGAACATAGTTGGGGGGGAGAGATGGCACATGTAGGCACAGCTACAGCAGTGCTGTCGTGTACATGGACGGATAGAGGATACTGATGAACAAGGCTACATGTAGCTGACATGATGAGATCGAGACACATGTTTTCGTACCTCCGGAAGTTGAAGGCACCGCCAGCGGGGGGACGGAGGTGTTGACAACGAAACCGCGTAAAGGCTGGAATAAGCCAAGGAGAGAAACTGCGATAGCACCACTACGTCGTGCTCTGAGGAATAAACGGTTAGGCGCAAAGCAGATTGGACAGAGGTCAGGCAGGGCGCGCATGCTAGCGGTGGCAGCTTCATGTTCCCATGGGTCATGGTCATCCACACGTGTAACCTTGTCAGTCGATGGCAAGGAATATTCATTCATCATGATCACCTGGGCCGGGAAAACATCGCTACACACGCCCTGTCCAGGGATCGACGGTAGATCCAAGTTTGACAGCAGAGAGAGAGAGGGAGAGGGTGAGAGGCAGAAAGGACACGACAGGCGGGTTGCCTCATTTCCGCAGACGAGAGAACAACCGGTCGTCCCCATGACACCATTCAAGATATGGCGGTGCCCCTTTGACATCTCAGGGAGAGCACAGCCGAGCAGCATCAGCCGATCACTGCCGGCGAACAAAAGGAAGGGGCAGGGGGGTTAAGATTGGGGGCAGGGAACGTGTGTAATTGTGAGGCATCGAGAGGAGGCCCTGCATTTTTGACGACGCGCTTCTTTATCTGTTCGTTACAAGTACAATCGCAAATACCTTCTGAAACCCGATGAAGAGAGCCAGTGCACGGCGAGGCAGGAGAGGGAGAGCATCGACCAGCGGGCAGGACGTCAACCTCCAATTGTGATCCGGAACCAGGACGTCGATAAAGGCGCTTCAATATATCATGTTCCCGTGGTTATTCTCAACATGGCAGCCGTCGCAACAGCAGCTGCCATCAGCATGTGCTTTATAGAAGCGGAGGAACACCAGCAAGTGCGGTGCAACTCATCTGCGGTCTGCTCTGGAAGCCAGAGGAAGCCCGACGCTTTGGCCGCCGCGAAATGGTTGCTGGCGGCGTCCTTATGGGCCCATCGAGTGCTTTCGCGTCGGCGATGCGAGCGAGTGGACTCGTGATACTCTTCGGCGTTTCTGCACTCCGCCTGATGTTCCGCATTTTTTGAGTGCCATTTGACGCATCATGAAGCCATGTGTCTTCAACGTCGACTTCTCTTCCATGCCCGGCCTTACAAGCGCGGTGACGCCTTTTGACTGGGATGGATGAAGTGGCTGCTGACGCGATCAACCAATCGGAGACGAACGCAGTGGGGGGAGCAAGCGCCGTCGTGGGTGCTGCCTTCTTGCAGCCTGGCTACATTCGCGAGAAGCGCCGTACAAAGCTCGATGACCAGGCCAGATTCGCGGCGGCAAACGTTCGAGCGGTATCGTGAAAATCCTGAATGCTCAGCCCGGCCGCGTTGCCTACACCAACAACATGGCGTGGGTGGCGACGGCGCCAGCCGGTGAGGGAGGTTCTTCTGGTATCCCCGCTATGCCGACATCTCCCACGCCCACGAGCCGGTCATCTCGGACAATTTTAGTTCAGCATCTTCGCCGTCGCCCTCTTTAGGGCAGTCGCTCTCCATCGCAACGCCGCCGCCAACAACCATGCCCTCTCCCGCACCGCCCCCCGTCGCATATTTTCAACGCCGCTTCCTGCCACGGTACCACCGCCCGCGGCGTCGCCCCCGCCGTTGCCCCCGCGGGCCAGCCGCCTCCTGGCGCGTCCGTCACCGTTGCCATTGTGCTCTCCGGGCCAGCCACCGCCGCGGCCGTACCCTGCGATGCCCCCGATCACGGCACACGCTATTCGACAGCTTGGCCCAGGTAAGAAGACAGAGGGTTTGCAAGACTCGCGGCTGCATGGCCACACGAGATCGGACGCTAGGCACAGCACGGGCTTTATCTCGACGTTGGGCAGGAACACTCGGGTGTCTACGCTGGAGGCTCGGAGCGCTGTGGATGGGGAGCGCAAGGAGCTGGGGGGAGCAGCGGCGGCCGAAGAGAAGGCGGGATTTATTGCAGCAGTGGACCCGGGGGGAGTGGGAGGAGCAGACACACCATATCCTTTTGCAACGCTCCTCGCGAACCGGGAAGTTATGGACGCCACGCTGCACGACCAGCGACCGCCGGATCAACTCCCTGAACTCCCAGGCAACGAGGCCAGCGACCTTCGTTTTCCCAAGCGCTTCAACAAGGCCATGGCTTCGGAGCGTCGGCACCTCTGGAGCGATTCCATGATTTTTTTTTTTTACGGGTTGTTGGATGCGGACATTCACTTCGGCAAAAAAGCAATCAGTGCAACACACGATCAATGCCAAAGGTGGGTAACGATTGGACGGAAGATGGATTTGAAGGCCCACTAACGTTACGTCGAGGCTTGCGAGAGGTGACATGCAGAGAGAGTACGATACTCTGGAAAGTTATTTGCATACAGTATCGAAGCAGCAGCCGGAAGCTCGCCAGTATCTCAAGAGGAACGAGGATCTCGTTCGCCCATCTATGCATCTTGTGCTGTATTTCGGTCGCCATGAGAGTTGATGGATGCTGATGTGCTTCCTTCTTTATTGTGAATAATGTATCCTCTCCCCCGCGCAATCGATACACACGCTCGGGGACAAGGGTGATGTGATTTGAGCCAGAGGGCCTTCTCTATCACTGGTATTACAAAACTCTGTTGTTCCCGGCCTCCTGCGCCTTCTGTTGGAGTCCTCACACGCGTTCGGTATGTGTGCTGTCGCGCCGCCGATGCTGCTACGGGTCAATTTGCTAATCTAAATCCCCGCTGAGTCAAAGGGTGCGTCCGACGGTTGTGTTCATTTCGGTGGTCTTGTAAATATTTGTATGTGGACAATACCAGCGGACCTAGTAATTGCCAATAAATCATGATACGACGAACTCGCATACAGTGCTGCTCAATCGCTCTTTTTGTCGCTCGAACACCATTTTGGGAAAAATATGAATCTCAGGATCCGCTTGGCAGCATCAACCGCGTCGTCATCATCAGCAGCAGATAGTTTTGCCGGTGCACATCTTGATGTACATGTAACAAGGTTCCCGTGCGGGAGTTAGGTCTCCCAGGGGCGACGCCAGAGGACACGGCCAAGCAATGTCATCGCGGTCGCATGTTTGCATCTCAACGTCATGCCGTTCGGTAGTGTGGGTTTTTGCGCGCAATTTACCTGGAATTTGCTATGTGCGGGGTATTAGTCCGCTGCGTTTGGACACTGACGCTTCTTGTGTGATCGTGTTGCCCATGTATGGTCTGTGGGACTTTTTCACGCAACGCCAACAACGGATCAAAGAGACGCTCAACGTGCCCAAGAACGGTGACAGACATCGACTGCTTACCACATGTTTGGATGTTTGAATCTTTCGATTTTTCGCAATTGAAATATAAATGACCGCTGCTAGAGTTGTGCGAGAGGACTTCTGTATCGCGTGGTGTGTTTGTTCCCAAAAGCAACATCAATCAGAAGCCTTGGTCCCCTCTGCGGCCATGAAAAACCGCTGTTTACATCTGTGGTTGACAGCTGTGCTGTTTGCGGCACACCTAGGACTGCACAAGAAAGAATAGTGCTGTTTTTTTTTTGTTTCTCCCATCATTAGACTCTGCCGTCTGCCCCTCTGGCCCCTATCCTCCACTTCTACTAGCTAGACGACCCAACCGGGGTCACATAGGAGGGGGGGGCTGGACCCCCTCCTACGGTTCCTGCCTGAGGTATTTTTATCGCGAGAAGGGTACAGCACTCACTTCCCTCGCGACTTACGAAGTCGGTCATGGTTTACTAACAACGAGCATCGCAGCGCGTCGATTACATCCTAGACCAGGATTTATTTATTGAGAAAAAACACTCACTCTGCCGGGACTCCAACCCATGACGTGGCCCTTAAAAGGCTGCGAGGCTACCCACTAGACCACCGGTGAAAGGTAAACTACGCGGGGTGTAGCAAGCACCTTCTGGACGTTACTTTGGGGAACTGGGTAGTCGGCCGTGTGTGGCCGAGAGGTTGAGAGAGAGTTGGAGAGAGAGTGGGAGAAGGAAATTTGATTGGAGAGAGACGGTGGTGGCGGTGGAGAGAGGGAGGGACGAAGTGCGCAGCACGCACAAAAGCCTCATCATCGCACCGACCACGCCCAAACGGTCCCCGTGACTGCGCCGGTGGTACCCTTCAACATACGAATTTCCCAACACATATCCCCCTGGGATCCTCACGACCGGAAACTGCTGCGAGTATGTCTAACAACCGGGGCGACCGGTTGGTTGAAAAAAAACACTCCGCCGCATTATCGAATTCCAACCGATGCCAATGCTTTTGAATGTTGGTGGGTTTTCTTTCGCCCTTGATTCATTTGCATGTACCGTATGTGTTGAGCTCCATCGCCCAGCTGGTCTTTCAATATCATGTTTGTTCGCAACAGACGAACAACGCGAAACACTCATCATGGAAAAGACACGCGCAACCAACCAAACAGACCGCCAAAGAGGAAAACGAAAATACCGCGCTAAGAAAGTGTTCCGCTTCATTCATTTTTTCATGCATCAGTAATTTAGGCTTTTCTGCTTCGGATTCCCAGTCCCTGAAAATAGAGCCAGTCTCGGTGACTTTAGCCGGCCCGATATACGCACCGCCAATGTCTCACGAGACCCACGCATAGCGGGGAATATACCGACGGGTCCTCTAAGTGCCATGCACAAGAAAGTGTTGGAGAAAACGCTGTCCTACCTATGAAAAAGAAGGCAACCACCAAAAGTGCTACACAATATGCATATATCATGCACACACGAGTGCACATAAATACACACGGGCAATGCATTCAGATATCCGATGAGATTCTTTCGTGTTCCGTGTGTGCCACAGCATATGCGCTGTTTGCTCTGCACCGGCTTGCCGTCCTCTTTGTCGCCTCTATGATAAAAATTTTCGCTCGGAGAAGAAGCAACAAGGAGTTCCTAATTGTTCGAATCTTAGATTGCGTAACAGGCCAAGCGCAACAACCGAGCATATGTAGCATTCCAGACGTGGTACCTCAGATCAGTTCTGTTTTGGGTCGTTTCCGTTCCACCATGCATGCGAGACGCGAGATGCGGATTTTATCCGCGCTTGCAACAAATGTTACACACCTGGTACGTACGTGCAGCCGCGCGTTTCACAGACGACGTGAACGTTGTGTGCTGCTTTTAAGTATGTATCAGATCTCCGTGACATCCTGAATTTCGGTTATTATGTGTTTTTTGTACCCTTGCGGGGTATTTTCCTTTCTACATACGACAGTGTATTCTTTTTGGGTCCTCTTGGCCTGTGATCACGGGACGAAGCCGTCCGACTGGGGTGACTCGTGATGTGAACACCCTACAAGCAATGGTGACCGGCGAAATTCTCTACCGGCACACCCTTTCACCTCTGTATATTTGTTCTCCCGTATGTATCCGCTGTTGATTGGCGATGTCTCGAAGCCAGCCGTCTATTCTACCCGCGGCTACTCGCTACACGAAAAGAGCTCGAGACAGGCAACGCCGACCATACTCGTTGGGTTGATTCATCACAATCTCATCGATAAATGGGCTGATTTCCTAAGCGCTATACAACAAACGGAGGCAACGGCGCAGCAAGCTTTGTGGAAGCAAGATTAGTTGTTGTTATTGTTATTGTTGTTGTTGTTGTTGTTGTCTTCACATTAAAAACCGTCCCGTATTCTCTGCCCGTACTAACTGGTCAAACACTTGACGGGGTCGATTCCCGTGGTCACAGGCTCACTTACCCAAAAAAGGGATACGAAAATAAAACCGACTCGAAGATTCCGCAAGCCAATGAAAGTAAATGAAGGCTATAGTCTAGGGCACAAAGAAAGAAAAAATGAAAAGAAAGAGAAAAATAAAAAGAAAAAAAGGAGAGGAGGAGAGCAGATGGAGAGAGGGTAAAGAGAAGGAGAAAGACAGACAGGGAAGGAAACATGCCGTAGCGGCAGGCAATAAACAAACAAACAGAACAACACAAAAGCAACACTCAAGACAACGCGGGCCACTCGATCCCGCCCATTCGCGTCATCGCTCGCGGCGGTTGGTGCAATGGTGCAGTGTCGGGCGGGGGTTTGAGATTAGTATTGTGTGGATAATGCCATGCAACAACTATAAATAACGGCTAGTTGTTGTTGGTAGCGAGAGACATAAAATATCGTGAGGGCATTTGTTTCTCCCTCTTGTCTTCGACGGGAATTGGTTCACCATGCATTGTCGTTCGTAGAGCACGTTCCAGCGAAAGAGAGCCAGTCCCCGCGACGTTGTGCGACGTTGTGCAACGAGTATACGTGTCAAGGATATCTGTCTAGCTTCGAACATGCATGCCTGAATGCCTGTTATCGTATCGATGAAGCCTCGTGCGAGCCGCCGAGAGGGAAGCGCGAGAAAACACTTCCTGCCACGCAAGATATGCATCGATGCCGAAGCACAAAAAATACCCCTCGCGCCATGATCTCTTGGGAATTTGGAAACATGTCAAGGTGGGAGGTTACCGCAAGACATTCAATGGCAACATGCGGTTAATCGGTGCCACTTTAAATGACGTTAGGCGTGAGCGTCATGAATAGAAGCCGTGCCGCAGAGGTTTCAAATGAGCTGAAGATGCCAATTTCCGGTCAGGACTTGCAGAAATAGATTGTGAGATTTGTTTTTCGAGCGAAGCGAGCTTTCTATTCTGACCTGACGTCTAAGCGCAACATGGGGCTCCATCAAGAAAACAAAGTTTCTGCGCGTGTCTGTTTTATCTAGGTTTTAGACTACGTTGCTTGATTACAAAGGGGAGACAGCATGTTTTTTGTTCCGAAACACACAGCAGATTGCAGCAGCCGCAGAAAACACGCACAGGCACACACGCACCGTGGCCACGGCGGATAGAACTGCTGTAGAAGCCGCGTGCAGGTCGTTGTTTGTCCAAATCGAGACATGGCATGGTGCCCTCGTCTTCGACACTTACTGTTGAGGCGCGTTTTTTTTTGTACCACATATATTTATATGACCAACACGGAACAGTAGAATGAGGACAGGAGCAGCTCCAAGACCTTCAACGCGCTGATTCCCTCGGTTCGACTGTCTATAGGATACTTACTCCCGGCGCTGTGTTGCTTCGTGGGTGTTGGGGGCTCGGGTGCTGCTCTAGAAGGTGTGTGAGACATGTGTACAACCTCACCAAATTGCCGTTTGAAACAATTCGGTGAGATGGCCTGTTTGGGGTCGGAGACAGCCCCAAAAAACCACGGCACCACGCAGCAGTAGAGCAATAGGGCCTCCGACACGCTAACTCTTTCGGATTGGTCACGTATTTGATACTGACCCTCAGCGCCGCCACCTCTCTATGATTGTTGAGTAAGTCCACCTTTCGGCAGGGAGCGATAAAAAGGGGGGGTCATAATTGGGTCACCACGAGAAAAATGAGCGGAAGGACTTGAGAAATCGCAGGCGACAACCAGTTTGTGACACTGATCCCTGCCCCTAGTGTTGAAAACAGCAGGGCGGGTGGACAGCGTCTTTATACAAAGCGTGCTGTCCTTTGTGTCGGTGCTCATTTTTGTGCTTGTACCATGTTTGTGTACTCGGCAGGATACACGTCTCCGAGATCTCCCAGGGGAGTACGCAGATGTAATATACGTGGGTATGACAGACAGACTTGGTGCAGCGGGCTTTGCCTCGTCTTGCTCACGTCTGTCAACTCTCTAATGATCAAGGAACTTGAGTCACTCCTTTGTGCAATACGCTCTCGACAAGAGCCCGCGAGCGTGATAACATAGTACACGCGCCGACATCCCAAACACGATATCGTGGAGTCGGCTGACGTCGGTAGGGAAAGGTTTGGAAGATAGATACCGTAACACAAGGGCAGCAGCGGCGGGTGGTTTTGCCCGCACGCGCCGGAACGCGCCCAAATCCCCAAAAGATTTGGCAAAGGCCGTGAGCTGGCTGCGGAGAATGCGGAATTTCCTGGCTATCGAGGGTTTGGAGCAGACCCTTGAAGACACCCACCGCACTGAACATGTTCCTGTCATCAGCTGTTTGGATCGCACATATCTGAACCGGGTTCATGGTGCAGCGCTTGTTACACCACACAAGCGGGCATGGGGACTTCTGCTAGAAGCAACCTACGGCACGGTGATCGAAGAACGGTTAGCTGCTTGCGACTGTGTCCCTGAGGCGTAGAAGGTGGTGCACAAAAGGCTTTTGCCTACTCTTGACGCTTAAAAGACGTTGCTTGTGAGGCGACTTGAGATGATTTAGACATATCCCGGCGACAACCCGAAGTTTTTCTTCGCCAGAATAGACAGAGTGGTCAACATCATGAACGCTGTCGGCACTGAAGAATCCGAGCGGCAAATGGTGCATATCCTTATCCGCCAGCTTGCGCACCAATACGATATCGAACGCAAGTCCATCCTGGCCGACCCTACCATTTCCCGAGCGAAGGTGGAAAAAGTTGTTCGCGCGGCATACGCCAACAACATGATGAAGGAATTGGGCAAAGCGCAGGCGACCGGTGGTTTGAGTTTCGGTCACGGCGGCGACGGTCAGAGGAGGTAACAATGGCGGTGGCGGCAGCAGCATCATCATCAGCAGCAGTGGGTTCGTCCTCAACCACCACCTCCACACCACCCATCTCCTAACTTCCCGACGTGGGGATTTGCGCGGCTCTTTGGCTGTGGAAGCAATACCGTTTACCTGCAAGAGGAGTCAGCTCCGCAGCCAGGCGCTCCGATGGGTGCCGTCCATCAGTGCGTGAAATGCCGGAGGCATGGACACTCACTCGGCGACTGCAATGCGCCACCACTCTTTGAAGGCAACTGCACTGCCTGCGGTGAGTATGGTCATCGGCGCCGCATGTGTTGCACAACCGGCCGCATGCAACAGTATGTGCATATCGGTGATGGAGAGGGTCTCAACGCGAGTGGCAACGACACTACGCCGTGCCAGCAGCGAAAGCGACGACTCTGGAGGAGGAAAACCGAAGGCAAAGTTCCACCGGAGGGGAGAGTAGAGACGGCTACGACATGCAAGATTCAGACAAACCATAACCAAATCATCGCGCGACATGCTGAGAGAATACACATCAAGCAGTCAGCGAAGAAATGCTATCAACACTCGACAAGATTGCCTTCATTCGACTTAAACAAATAGTGACCAATGCGAAAGAAGCCAGCGAAGAAAGGCTATTTATAAGGAAACAAGACGAACCTCGCTCGACTCAAACGAATCGCTTTCAAAGCAATGCCGTATTGGTGCTTCAACTGAGCGCGAACGTTTTTAGGCAGACCCAGCTGCCGCAGTTCGAATTTGACAAACTGCGGCGCGGCATCCCAGATCTTTGACAGCTCTTCGCAGGTGTTCTCTTCCTTGTCGAAACCAACCCATTACACTTCTATATCAAACCCAGGGCCATCTTCCGAGTCGAACACGTTCACGATCGCCGCCATCTCGAACTCCCCCTGCGTTAAAGCATGCTGAAAAACGTCCTTCAACTCGGCCGTGATCTCGAGAGCGGCATCGGCGTCGAACCAACCGCAAGCGAGTGACGTGGACATCTCGAACTGCACCCGAAACAATGTTCAGGACTCCGTACATATGCGATCTCTCAGCAGCGACAATCCTCCACGACCCCGTTCAAGTCATGAGAAGCTTCGGGGTCGACCCACGCCGACGTTCGCGCGCCACCAACACGTAGTCCCCCACCGCAAAGTCCGGCAGGCACCCAACGCGGGCAGACGCTCGGTGCCGATTTCCTACCCCGCCTGCACCTTATCCAGAAGTTCCTTGTGCAAGTGACACTGGGCCTCAACGATATGCTGCAAAGCCTTCTATCCAGGACGTCCGCCTTCCATTCAGCGCCGGCAGGCGACGCCAAAGTCGAAAACACAGTGCGCGGTGTTCTACCAAACATGACGTGGTACGGCGTCGAACCGTAGCGTTCGCGATGGGCGGTGTTCAAGACCCACTGAACAGCTGGCACCAGAGCAACCCAATCGTGAGTACTCCTCCTCTCCTCCTGAATCTCGGCCTTTAAAGTACGAAACACTTCGCGCGTCATTCGCTCGCACGTAACGTTAGACCAGGGAGAGTTGGCGACGGAAAATTTTCGATCGACACCGAGTGCAGTCTCAAGGGGAGCCATCAAATGATTTTCGAAATTGGAAGCGGTATCACTCACCCAGACCTCCGGAACACCCAAAATCTTGCACCACGTAAGAAGATGCTACGCAGTCAGGCGGGCGGTCCATGCCACCGTGGGCTCCAGCCAAACCCAGTTTGACAAGTCGTCCATCATGACCAAAATGTACTTGAGCCCGTCCTACTCGTCCAAGCGATGATTCTCCCGGCAGGCCACTCGCTCCCACCTAGAGGTAGTCAAAAATAACAACTTCGCCAGGACGCGTGCCGTGGACGGTTTCCAAGCGGGCGAGGCACCTTTTCCCGCACCTTCGAGTCCATACAATGTAGGCACTGCTTGACGAAGTCGGTGACGTGTTCTTCCATCCGAAACCAGCAACAGTACTCGGACAACCGCTGCAAGGTGGCGACGGCGCCACGATGCCCAGCTCCTTTCATATGGGCACAGACCATCAGGCCCACCTGCAAAGCACCCGCTTGATCTGGAATCCAAAAAACGTCACGTCCATTCATGTTTACGCGAAACAACCCCTCACCATCCAGGGCCGCCGTCCCCACCGCCGTCGAAAACGATGTGGCAGGCTCGGCAAGCGCGCCGAGGGTACTCCGCGCCGCTTGTTGGGCATCACGTACGACTTACTTTGACGGTCCAGGTTCGCTGGGGGCGTAAACCACGGCCACACGAACACTCACTGACGGCACAGAGACCCACCTCGACAGAAGGTCCCCCCAACAATTACGCTCTTCCGAAATGTGCCGCGTGGTGTAATCGTATTGGCCTAAGAGTGCTTTACACTGGTCGAGACGCTGAGTCGTTGTTTCCGCTACGGCGGACACGCAAGGTTCCGGGTCGAAAATGTACGCGAGATTACGGTGTTCGGTGAAGATATGCACGCCATCCCAAAGCAAATACTCCAGCCGCTTGAACGTACTCACAATCGCGTACCCTTCCTTGTCCACCGTGGCCCACCGCTGCTGCGCGCCCTTGAATGTGCCGCTCAAGAATCCCATCGGCTCATGAGCCATATCCTCCACCGGGACGTTACGATCCAGCTGATCGTGGGGCACTTGGGTAAGGAAACTCCCCAATGCTCATCGGACGCATGGGGGAACACCAACATGGCGCAACCTGGGCGGGGGTGAGACAAGGCAACAGCACGGGCAACGAGGTTTTGCACGGCATCCCACGCTGCGATCAGCGCGGGCGTCCACGCATCCGCAGCGATCGCGCGATTCTCGGCCACGCGCTTCGTTCGGCTCTTGGCACCGACCAAATGCTGCTCCATAAACACGCGAAGCGGCCACACAACCTCCGCCATCCGCGGTAGAGATGTCCACGACCAATTGAAAGACTGCAGGAACTGCATCAGCTCACCAGCTGCCTCAGGACGCCGCATGTTTTCCAGACCGCTTAGCCGCTCGGGATCATGCTCAACCTTGCCCTGGGAGTACACCTTCCCGCACCATGTGATGCTGGTCTCAAAAAACGTGCATTTGTGGGCGGCCACGTAAGTCCAGCCCCGTCCAGGCGTTCAACAATCATGTCGAGGGTGTTAAGCAAGTCGTCTTCTTCCATGCCCCGATTCACGACACCGTCTACCCAGACGAGGCAGTTCAGCCCCTCGAGGATGCGCGACAGGGTGGCCTGGAAATAGGACGTAGCGTTCAAAATACCTTGCGGCACCCGCTTGGGCGTGTGGAGGCCACGCGGCGTGGCAATCGTGAAGATTTTCTGCGCCTCCGGAGACAACGGACGCTGACAGTACGCTCGTAACAGATCCAAGCTCCCGTGAAACTTGGTCGCACTAAACTGAGCCATACTTGCTTCAGGGTTCGGCATAACACCAGGCACCTTCTCTACTTGGTTATTTGCCGCACGAAAGTCACTCAGCAGCCGGTATCCCCCTTTCTTCGGAGTCGCCATCGCGGCGCTGGCCGACACGGCCTGCATATTGAGGAACACCAAGCCCAGCACGACAGGCGACGCCATGCACCCCGCCAGCCACGCGGTCTTGATCGGGTTGTAGGTCCGCGGTCGAGCTTTAACCGGCAGTGCTCCTGGCTTGAGGGTGACCCGAAGAGGCTCTACGTTCGCGGGAGGGTCACCCGGTCGCATACCAGGGCGGAACGCATTCCAGCGCTCTCGGATGATGCTCCGTAGACGGCCTACGTGCGGCTCGTCCAATCCAGCTACAACGGCGGAAGAGACAGCGCTGTCCAACGATGCAGACCGCGCCGATGCCTCCTCCTCAGGGCTCATGTCCGCATGGGGGCGTTGCGCCACCAGACGCTTGACCGCTGGATCCTGCTCGACTTGCTCCCGGCCTTCGCTCCGCTGCAGGGCATCAACGGCAAGCGTAACTCGGCGGCATTCTTTCCACGCCGTGGTCTGAACACCCATGACGCTAGCGCGCGAACGCGAACATGTCCCCAAGCTCTCGTACACATCGATACCCAACGCCTTCAGCGTCGGGTTGCCAAGAATAACCACCTCATCGTTGCCAGTCATGACCGCCAACGAAAACGGGTCCACCGACACTAACCCCCAGCTGGTGTGCAAAGCAATACGCACTGGGCAGGTTTTTTGAATAACCTCGAGCACGCGGCGGCCATCCGCGACTTTCAGTTCTCCGGGTTTTGTATGCCCTCTACGACCTACACATCCGGAAAAGCAGCTTGCAGCCTTCTCGCGATACCTGCTGACATGATGGTGAGCCCGGAGCCAGAGTCCATAATCGCAACAGCTTCTATCGCGGTCATGTCGGCAGCACCAGGCACCGACAAGCTCACTTGGCACCTTTTTTTGCGAGTCAACCGCGATACCTTCTGAATCACACCAAGACGTACCTCCGGGCTGGACTCCACGAAACGCTGGCACGCACGGACCCTCAGGACCGGGTGGTACCCCCACCCCCTCAGTCGACGCTGCGAAGGATGCGGAGGGCAGTGGCAGCTGACGGCGACGGGTCTGGCGGGAGGAAAGGCGTCGGAGCTTCCTCGCCCTGGGGTTCACCAGCAAAAACAGCCCGTCCACCTACATGGCGCTGATGGAAGGTGGTGGACGATGCCCCCCCGGCGTCACGGCCCCCTCCTGAAAAAGACTGCTGCGCTGGCTGTTGACCGTTAGGGCGCTGGTGCTGCTGCGCGTACCCCTGGTCGCAGTGCGGTTGTTGCTGCTGCTGCGGCTGCTGCGGCTGCTGCGGCTACGGTTGCTGCTGCTGGTTTCCACGGGCATCCCCGGTGCCGCGAAAATGCCCCCAATGCCTAGCGTGCTGGGTAGGGGCTTTGGCGGGGAACCGCTGCAACGGACAGATCTGCGGGGCGTCGCCTGACTTCTTGCACCTGAAACTCGTAACAAGCTTGGCAAATGAAGACGCACCTGCACCGCCAGCGCCACCAGGCGCGTTCGTTTTCCTCCATTTCTGTTGCTGAGATGTTTTTTTTACGGGCCTGTACGCCGCCACCACGCGATTGCCCACGCTGCCTGTCTGCCAACTCAACCGTGCGCCACTCGACCGCAACATCCCGTGCGATCTCAAAGACTAGCTCGGGGTTATCCTTCCAGCTACCTTGCATGTCCAGCTTGCTTTCCACCTCGACCTTAAACTCGGGCGGAGCCGACTCAGCCACAACTGCTTTGCTCATGACAGCAGCCGAACCATTCTTAAACGCGCCCGCGGAATTGCGTTCAGCACTCGGGTATTCGCGCTCGAGGCGACTTCGAACAGCATCGATCCGATCTACAGCAGTAGCCTTAGTCCCCATAGCTACCATACGAGTCACCGCAGCGGCCGCAATCGAAGGCTCAATGGTATCGTCCGTCCAGCATTCAGCATGTTTGGCCAGAGCCTCGCACAGGTCAGTTTCTTCGAGTTCGGTGCCATCAAAGTATGTGCGCGACAGGCATTTGTGGATAGACTGGCGCAACAGTTGACATTCATTAAGCAGCGGGCGTTTGATGGACTGCCCACTGTTGCAGAGACCCATGCTCCTCTCGTACTCATTGTACTGCGTAAAGAAACGCAAGGACGAAGCCCTCGAAAAAGTGCGTCCATACTCGGGCGGTTTGAGTCTATTGCCCCAGACCAAATCGGTAAACCCACCCTGAATGAATCTCACCGACCTCTCCAACAGAACCTTGCTATCCGCCAAGCGCCCCCTTGCCGGCATTGGAGCGTCTCTGGGCAATCGCGCCGTACAATCCCCGGGCAGATGAAGCAGCTCCGCGAGAGATCAGTACAGCAGCTCCCCCAGCCTAGCCTTGCACTGAGTGCGGCGGGAAAAACGCGGAAGAATAGCTTGTACTGCTGTTGTCAAGAATATTTTTGATCCTGACTGACCCTGGTCAGTCAACCTGAGTTATCGATTATTGTGGACACGCCTGAAATCAGGTAGGGCCCAGGACCAGTGTCTTCCCCCCGTGGCCTAAGGGGGCTGGTCGCTTCACCTCCTTGGTGATGGTAAACAGAGTGTATCATTATCACCAGACGTCAAAAGAGGCCCCCCTAATGGGACAGCAAGGGGGTACCATGAACATCTAACCACGATATCCTAGACATGCAGATATCCGAAGGCATCCTCCCACCATGAACCACTACTAGCCAGGTGCGCTGCGTTCACAAGCCGGGCCCATCACTTGTGTCGTCAGCAGGCGTGGCTTCAACAGTGGAGCCAACGGTGCGGACGGCGACAGTTATTGGTTTTTTTCCTGACTCGTCGATGGAGGGAACGGCGGGGTCGCCGTCAGCAGCATGAACGGTGGCACTGGAGGTTTCGTCCACCGGCGCCCCGGTACCCCCCACTGTATCAAGTGGGGGGCTCATCGCAGCACGCACATTAGTAACTTCATCGGCAGCAGCAGTGCAAGAGACGGAGGGCGAGTGCGATGAGGATAGCTGTTGGTTGGACGATGGCGACGAAGGCAGCAACAGCGGCGGCGGCGGCAGCGGCGACGGCAACGTCGTGGTGTTGTCTGCCCGTGAGCGGCATCCCGGCGCCCATCCGACCGTGTACAATGGTATCTTCGTGGTGCGGGACGATGGGGGGTAATGCCGGAGATGAACAATCCATCGTGGCAGTAAGTGTGCGGTATGATTTGGGAGGCTATGTGTTCGGGAACTACCGTGTGGGATGACCGGTGGTTGCACGATGGGTCTACGCCCAATTCAGGCACGTTTGCGAGGAGTGTTATGTTTGTTTGGCTAAATTTATGTAGCTCCTAGGTTCGGTCTTGTTTTGTTTGTTGGACACCATGAGTTTGTGGACTGCGTCGGCGTTACAGTTGTGTCGCGATGCGCATCGACGTTGTGTTTTATAGAATACATTTTGTGTTCTTCGCTTGCTGAGGATGGATGATATGCTTTGCATGTCTAAAAATCCACCGCGCCGAATGTGCAGTTGATATTGTAGGATCACTGCTAGCACTGCTGTCGAAAATCACGGGGGGGGATGAATGTGATGCTGACACGTCATGACCTTCGCCGCAGTACAGAGTTCTGCGGACGTTCGGCCTTGGTTGTTAATTTTGTTAATGTATTCCGCGTTTTACCTTCGAAAAATTAGGAGAAATCCACAACTTTTGCTTGTTCGCGATCCCGCGTTTTACCTGCGGAGTTCGGAGGTAATTTCATGATGGTTGATAATTTCTCATTGTTAAAATTCGAGAGTTTTTTCTTGCATTTTCTGCCGTAGGACGCATTGAGTTTCATGGCTGGAGATATGTTGAAGGGGGCTGTCAAGCGTTTATGGTTTGGAGATGCAACAGGGGCGCTAAGTTAAGCTTTGATGTTTTTGGAGATACTAAAGCAGGGGGGGGGGCTGTTAAGAAACCCCTGTCCCGATGTTTGAGAAACGGCATTAAAAGATGAAAGTTTCTCCTGGCGTCTTCGTTGACGCCGAGTTTTCAACCTTGTCTGTTTTTGCCGTATGCATTTGTTTTTGATGATTGTTCTGAACGATGCATTGGAGGAAGGATTTGGCATATTTTGGACAGACATGGTTGCGGCCTATGTGTTTCCGAAGCTTATTTGAACTTGGTCGATGAGTTGAAACGCGGCTTGTGCGAGGATTCTCTTCGAAGTATTTGTTGACGTGGCCCTGATGAACTGTTGATCTTTGCTCAGTACTTTTTCAAGTATTATTCTTTGTTGTTGACTGCTTGAGAATGTGATGACAACATTTTCTCGAGAGGGGTGCTTGTTAAGACTCTTAGTGAAGTTCCATAGCCAAAAGAAGGAGTGATAACCTGAAGATTAAATATTCGATAGATTCGAGAGTTGAGATGACTGGTGAATACGAAAGATGAACGGTTTTTTGCTTTGCTGCCGTTTTACCTGGCAATATGTACGGAGGATCTCGTAAATCGCATCTCGTACCGAGTATGGGGACTGTTTGTGTGTGTACTCGGTAGGATACAAGTCTCCGAGATTTCCGAGGGGGAAATGCAGATGGGATAGATATGGGTATGGCAGACAGACTTGGTGCAGCAGGCTTTTCCTCTTCTTGCTCACGTCGGTCACTCTCTAATAATCAAGGAACTTGAGTCCCTTCGTTTTGCGATACGCTCTCGACGAGAGCCCGCGAGCGTGATATCATAGTACACGCGCCGACACCCCAAAAATACCACCGCTCTATCTTGAGCAAAGCCAATTCGACCTGGTATATGTCAAACAAGGCGTGCATTTAGAGACAGGACACTTTTTTCGCGCCGTTTTTTTTAAACTGATCAGTACGACAATTGGGGCGCTCGTACACATGTAACGGTGAGGCGTATGGATCGGAGAGCAATATGCCCTTAGTTGTTCCCCTAGGCTGACCTCCCCAAAGTTTGAGGGGAGGGGCCAGGGCTTTACGCCCACAGAGTGGGGAAAGAGAAGCCAAGAGAGGTGTACATTGTGACCAGAAGTCAGCAGAGCCCCCCTTGATGGAGATGTAAGGCGTTACCATCAATATCTCCAAGTACCATGTCCGAGCCCCCGGCAAAGCCCGGTCTACATGGTTGTGGCCAAGGCGCTGCTGGGGTTGTGTACAAGGCTGTTTGGCTTGTTGTTGCTCAGGTGATTCGACCGTTCATGGCGAGTTATCATGCTCGCGCTTTGTAACCTGTTCCAGTTTTATGTAGTTAAGAGCCTAGTTCGTTGTTAGAGCTTGTCGGGTTCTGCTAAGAAGTAGCGATGCGCGTTGGGGGCATTGTAAACAGGGCTCTGCTGGCGACTCGGATACGGTAGTTGGAGATGTTGATGATATCCCCTTACTGTTTCGTCCAGGAGGCCTCTGCTGACTTCTGGACAAGATGCTCCTCTGGTGTTTTCCCGTCTATTCCTCTCTGCGGGGTTAGAGACCTGGCCTCTCCCTTCGCACCAGGGTGTGGCCGCCCCATGGGGATAAATGAGGGCATATGACTCTCTGGTCCATACCATGGTATGTTGCAGAGAAGGCACACGGCACACAGCACCCAGCAGAACGACAACTGGGCACAAAAGTTCTGTGCACACGAAGGGTATGGACGCAGCGCATCTGGGTGGGTTGTATAGTAGTGGCTCATGGTTGGAAGCCGTCTTTGGAAATTTGCATGCGTGCTATGATAGAATGGGGTTTCTTTCTGCCTAATTGGCATGTTGGCAGGAGAGAGAGAAGATGGAGAGATAGAAAGAATCGTGTTAAATACCATACTTTGTGCACCATCACCAAGAAGGTGAAACGACCAGTCCCCTGAGGCTACGGGGGGAGGATTCTAGTCCTAGGCCCTACCTGATTACAGGCGCGTCTAGAAGGCGAGGCAGGCGATATGTATGTGTGTATGATATGATGGCTATGAAAGGTTAATAGAGGGCACCGTTCGCATATCGGGTAGTTTGCGATGATAGTCAAATTAAATTGATGCCTACACCTCTACTCCTCCGGCGTCCCGGATGTATGCGTACGAGGACTCCCTCGTCCTTTCTTCAAGGGAATTCGGTATCGTTCAGGCGGAAGTTGTGCACCATACGATCGCGCACTAAACGATTTCACACAATGGTCATCATTATATAAGCCTCCCCCCCGGTGTTTTGCCCCCCCGGTGTTTGCCATCGGGGTTGGGTTTTCGTCGCTTGGCAACGACGTTGTAAAACAAGCCAATTCACTTCGTGAACTCGGCAACCAGGTTACCGGTTTTTTTTTACCTCCGGTTTTTTTTTGGCGGTAACCATAATGGTGGTCGAGTAGATCATTTGTGCGGGGTGGAGAACCCTCGCTCCGCGCAAGGGGGATGATCGCACCACGTTGTGTTAAAATGGTCAAGCACCCTCGAGGCAGTTACACAGTGCTTACAATTGTCTCAGGAAGTGAAAGCACCAGAAAATAAATTAAGTCATACGCAGCTGTCATCCGTACGCAAGTAAGTAAGCACAAGATGCCGAACACCCTTAGCAGGATGCAGCGCACCCTTCATGCGACTCGCCGAATATCTCACGGCGCTTCGCGCTTGGTGATGTGA